>JACEFZ010004261.1:0-36137 GCA_014155875.1 Cepaea nemoralis
GGCGGGGGGGGAAAATTATTCTCTTACTGTGCACCATGTGTTTTCTGGGAAGTAAATCGTAAGGTCGGTTTGTTTGATTCTGCAGTGAAGCAGGGTGGTCCTAGATTATATACCGTGCCTTTTGGGTCTAACGTCAGATCTGTGTATATTTTCAGTATATATTCCTTTTCTTTCTCTCTTTCTTTTCGTTATATTTACATATGATATTTGTTGTGTTCGGATATATGTTTTTATTGTGATCTTTCGTCATTTCTGCTGTCTAGTGGTCTTGGTCAATTTATATTTATATATTACGCGCACTGTGGATGTCCCTACACAAGCTTGTGGTTGTTACTGTGGTTTATTTCTTTGTGATCACCGTCTCCGTGTACTTGGCTTGTGAGTCTAACGTTTTTAGAGAACACACTTAGTGTTATCATTCATTCGTTTTGTATATGTATTTATATGTATGTTTAACAATATTTCCAGAAATTGTTCTACAGTTATTTGATATATATATATATATATATATATACGAGGGAGTATAGTTGATATTCCCACCTCACTACCTAGTGCTTATAGAGTGACGGGTGAGTACAGAGTGATATTTTAGCACTACGAATTGACGTACACAGGGAGTGTGGGTGTACTTAGGGAAGTGACACAAAGACTAACAGCAGAGTCGTCACATTTATAGTTGGCTGACAGACAGCAACTTGTCCACAAGTACAAGATGCCTACTTTAATGGAATATATTGAAGCAGGTGAACGAATAGGCCTGAAGGGTAAAGAGTTACAGGAGTATGCCGAAGCAAAAGAACAAAAACAGATTGAAAGAGAGGAGAGGCATAATAAACGCGAGGCAAAACGTCTGCAGGAAGATAAGGTAGCTGAAATAGAAAACAAGCGTCTACAGGAAGAGACACAAGTAAAGTTAGCTGAAATGGAAAACAAACGTCTACAGGAAGTAAAGTTAGCTGAAATGGAAATCGAGAAAGAGAAGATTAAAATGGAAGCTGAAATTGCACTAAAAAACTAGAACTATCTTCGAAAGGTCAAAGTGAGGAAAGCAGAAGACCGTCGCAGTCATCACAGAGATTAAAACTGCCATATTTTACAGACCGGGACCAACTTGAAAATTATTTGGCCAGGTTCGAGGCATCAGCCAAAGCGTTAGGTATTCCAGAGAAAGAGTATGGGATGCGACTTGGCGAATTTCTTACGGGCAAGGCACTAGACACCATGTTCAATTTACCTGTAGAAGAAAGAAACAACTACACTATCTTACGTCAACGTTTGCTGACAAAGTTCCAACTAACTGAACATGGATATAGAACAAAGTTTAGACAGTTAGTGCCAGAGACAAATCAAGATTTCACAGATTTTGTTAACACTGTAAAGAATACATTTAACAAATGGATGGAGCTTGCAGAAGTAGGGAAAGATTTTAATAAATTAGTAGATCTAATGTTAAGAGACAAGGTAGTATCTGCATGCAATTCTAATTTAGTGGCGTTCTTTGAGGAACGGAAGCCAAAGGACATAGACACAATGTCACAGTTAGGGCAAAACTACATGACTGCACATCCAAACAGTTCTATTGGGAAATTAATGAGTGAGGAAATAGTCTGTGCAGCATACACTAAACAGGACCAGAATCCAGTCATCAGACCAAGGGCGAAAAGTGTGGATTCAGCACATAAAGGTGAGCAGCAAGAACTTCAAGATAATGGTGTCCGAGGAAACAATGTTGGTAGAGTAGGACGGTACCCATATAGAAGAGGGAACTTCCAGAGACGCCCAAATTATGCCGGATGTTGGAATTGTGGGAGCTGGAGACACAAAATGGCAGATTGTGATGCACAACCATCAGATGGACCAACGAACAACAGTAAAAGGGAGATTACTTGTTTCAAATGTGGAAAGAATGGGCATGTCAGTCATCAATGTAGGATGAGAGAAACAGAGCACTCAAATGCAGCACAAGTAATTGAGACGCTGAACAATGAAGATTGTAGTGGGTGCAAACCTCTTTTTGAAAAAGACAGTCAGCCAGTCCTAATATGTGGTCATACAGTAAAAGCAGGATCAGCAGTGCATGAAGGAGGAAGTCTGAAGCTGCATCAGGGATTTGTCAATGATAGACCAGCGTTAACAATTAGGGATTCCGGATGTACGTCTATCGGAGTGAGGAGAAGTTTAATAGATCCCTCGGATTATACAGGGAAAAAGATTAGATGCATAACATTCAACGGCACAGTAGAGTTCTACCCAGTAGCCATAATAACAGTAAAAACACCATATATCACTGGAAGAGTGACAGCGTGTGTTTTGGACTCACCAGTGGCTGATTTGGTCATAGGAAATGTTATAGGAGTTAAAGATTGTACAGAAGAGGAAGTAGTTTATTGGGACCGAATATCTAGTGTAAGCAGTAATGAGGTAGTTACCACAGGAGAACCTAAATTAGAGAGTGTAGCTGAGGTAGAAGAGGCACTTGAAGTAGACACAGGAACTCAGGACAAGGATAGTACAGCTGAGCAGATGAGAATGGATCCCAAATATAGTGCTGGTGAATCCCAGAGACAAGATACTACTCTGAACAAATGTTCGCAAGGGTGTAGGAGAATAGAACATAGGCAGTCAAAGAAAGGTAGATGGTGCTTCGAGAGGAAGAACAATGTTCTCACTCGCAGGTTTTCAGATAGTGGAACTGCACGTGGGCAAGGAGCAGTACCTTTAACACACAGAGACCGATATACTAGAACAGCTCAGGATAGTGCATGTGCAGGGCACATAGGCAGAAGGCGTATGCAGCAGAAAGCAAGGTGCCAGGTATATGGGTCAAGATTGAATAAAGAGTTCAGACTAAACAGAGACTCAAGTGTAACGGTGCAATATGCAGATAGGAAAGTTGAGTCAGGTCAAAAGAGTTTTTGCGACATTACTGACCCAGGGCTAGGGATAGCAAACAGATGTTGTAATTGTAGAGGTACCATGAGTCATGGGTACATGAAAGGTAGACACAGCATCGACAGGAATCAGAGGCGGGTTAATGCAAGAACAGAACCACCTGATATAGGGTCGGTACACAAATAGTATTGTGTGGTCGTGAAGTAGTAAGAGATCTGTGGGTACATAAGTATAATGCTTTTCTATGATGTATTATTATTATGTGATGTATTGGTTCATGCATTGGTACACAAGATTCAAAGTTGTTTGTATTTATGTGAGTGTACTATGAGCATTTGATGTATTATTTAGGAGGGTAGCTGAAGTGAGGTGCAGCCATACTTAGGGCTACCCAGGCTATATGTCTGGGTCACATGATTAGTAAGTTTTAGTCTCCCAATATTTGAAAACGAAGTTTTCTTTTAAGAGGGGGGTGATGACATAAGCCTGGGTCATTGACATTGAGTTGAGTGACCGGGCATGAGGAAGAATGGAGATGAGAGTGGGAGACAGTAAAGTGACTGACCTGGCTATGAGAAGACAGCCAGTCCGGAGAAATAAAATAGTGAGGGTAGAGGGAAAAAAAAACCTAGGGGGATGGGGCGAAAGACAGTGGTGTGTTGTGTGAAGTCAGGAGACTAAAAAGTCAGTGAGAGAAGAGACCGACTGCGGGTCAGGTCGTTTAAGAGAGATCTCCGTGTTGTGGTATTCGGCTAGTTGTGAAGACAGGCCTGAACCCAGAGTGGGTTCTGTAGTGAGTGTAGGCCTAAACCCAGAGTGGGTTGCATAGTTGAGCAGTGGCTCCAACCCAATGTGTGGGTTGTATTGTGGGAGATCCAGCCGTGGATAGTAGCTGGATTACCTGTCTTGTGGAGTTGATAAGAAGCAGGCCGTGAGAAGGCATTGATGTGTGCTGGTTAAATTCTATGGATTACATTGTTTCTGGATATATATATATATATATATAATATATATATATATATATATATATTATATATATATATATATATATATATATATATATATATATGTTCCGTCTGTCCGTCTTATTTCTGGAATAAATGATTATGTGCGCCAATTCAATCTTGTTTCATGACTGGTGAAGGTGCACTTCTGGGGTGAGTTGGATTAAGAGACAGTTAGATATCTCAATTGACACACCATGAGTATCGTTACCTAGACAACGACCATCACACGATAATATCAAGCAAAGATCATCAAGAACATTGGACTGATCATAAAGAAAACGTGTGACACTTGATAATAATAGTAATAATAATAATAATAATAATAATAATAATAATATAAGCAACATCAGCTTCTTATATGCATGAGGCATATCCTGGCGCTACCAACAATGACGGATAGGCATAGGGTCCTTCAGACCAAATGGTACCTGAGAGCTGCCGCAGACAGGGATCACCCGCTGCATGCAGCAATGGATATGGTCAAGGGTCATAGACTAAGACGAGGCAGGTCCTAGGATGGCACAGGCAGAACTTTCTATAAGTCAGGTGTGTGATTTAGAGACCATCAATCGTGAAAGAGAGTGTGTTGAAGTTCCAGAAGACATGACGGATGGCACAATGTAATAATAACACTGGGTCCGTGAGTGCAGAGAATGGGCAGCGGGCCGCACTGAGTTTGAAGTGCAACAGCTGATCCAGAGCAACACACATCAAGGTGACATAGTCATCTACACCAATGGGTCAGTGGTGAGAAACAGACGTAGTGGCTGGGGCTTTATTGCAAAGGCTAATGGACGAGTCTTGAAAAAGGAGAGTCTGGCATATGAGACTACGACCTCCAGCATGAGAATGGAGGTGGAGGCAGTAACAGCGGCATTCCGGTGGCTAGAGGAGACTACTGCAACACACATTGTATTCATTACGGATTCAAAGAGTATGCTTAGTAAGGTGGAGAAAGGAATGTTTCGTGTGGAATGGCTCTCGTCGCTTCAGAGGTCACAGATTGTGAGAATTGTATGGATATTTTGCCCTGGCCATGCGGGGGTACGGGGGAATGAACAGGCTGATAGGCTAGCAGGGAATGCACCTCTTGGTGGTAGTTTGCCTATGGACAAGGGGGAGGTGGTCGTGCGCTTGTGGGACCAGGTGGAGAAGGCGGAGGAACAGATTGAGAACCCATATGTGGAAAGAATGAGATTGCGGGGGATCGGCAGGGGTTCTGGAAGAATCTCAAAACTGCGAGGGAAGACCAGGAGAACCTTTAATCAGATAGCGGTGGGAACGATTAATAGTATGACTCTTCGCTGGCTGTTGAACGAGGGGACGGAGCACGTATGGGAATGTCCTGAGTGCAGTGATGTCGGTTCTTAAGTCAACTCAACTCAACACAACTCAGCTTCTTTAGAATATCATGTAACAGAAAGGAGAGATAACAGAATGAAGCGACAACAGAAAGAAGAGAACACAGAAAGATGGAGAGATTCACGATGGCCAGTCTCATCGCTAGCCCAGACATATGAGGCTGGGGGTCCTAGTTGTTTACTTGCAGGCGTGTAAACACTATTTGCTGTGACGTCACGTGACCGTCCAAATGGGCCAGTTAAGCCAGGTCCTGGCATATTTGTTCTAGCCAGTCGTTGTGATTACACATGCCGGAAGTACTGACACAGGCAGTGTGGAGACAGACAGACAGACAGATGTACGGGTGGCTACATGAGGGTGGACCTGTGTGAGAGCCATTCTATAGACAGTTAGAGACAGAAATCCTACAAAATGGAGGGACTGAGAAGTCAAAACATTATATTCCCTTCATCATCATCAAGTGCCCGGTCAGCTGGCGTAGACCGTTCATGTCTCTTCACAGATCTCGGTCTCTGGTGTTCTCGATCAACTCTGTTGATATTCCTCCATGCCACTGTCTCAGTCGATACGGCATCATTTCTCTTGGTCTGCCTCTGCCTCTCTCCTCCATGATTTTTCCAGTTATCTCAATGTTCTCTAATTGCTTTCTTCTCATCACACGACCAAAGAAAGCTGTTTGTGTATTTTCCTTAGTGAACTAAAACACAGAAGCCATAAACAAAGGGGTGCTTGATTTATTGCCTGGCATATTTCACTGCATCTTGTAAGGTGCATACCACATAATTATATATCATATGCAGCGAATAAATGAATTATACTTTGGCTGAAATACTTGAAACACATTGTCACTGATACAACCACTGCTCAAATATACCGAGGCTCTAGTAATTAGGCTAGTTGAACTACATTTGTTCAAACAGAAGGGCTTCGTTTTATATTCGCGATTACTGTAGGGTTAATAAATTCTTCACATCCGAAAAATATCACTGACTGTGTTTCTTGTATTTCAGCCAAAGTATAATTCACTTCACATGATCTATAACGCTGCAGTATGCACTTGACAAGGTGCAGTGACATATGGCAGTCAATAAATCGTGCAACCTCTTTTTGTGTGGCTTAATGCTCATAATAAGAGAAGACAAATATAGCAAGTGTGGCAGATTATGACTTGAGACACTGAGAATCAGTTACAGATACAGATATGTAAGTAATATGCTGCTGAAAAACCCAGTACTTTATTTCGTAGGTAGGTGCACTATTTCGTAGGTAGGTGCACAGTTCCTTTCTTAGCAACCGTTTATGTCCTTATAAAAGAACATTAGGACAGTTTAATCGCCTCGAATGTTAACTAATTACATATGTGCTGGATCGTCTGATATGTTAACTTATTAACTGATTACATAACGTGCTGGATCGTCTGATATGTTAACTGATTACACATGTGCTGGATCGTCTGATATGTTAACTGATTACATATGTGCTGGATCGTCTGATATGCGAACTGATTACATACGTGCTGGATCTTCTGATATGTTAACTGATTACATACGTGCTGGATCGTTTGATATGTTAACTGATTACATATGTGCTGGATCGTCTGATATGTTAACTGATTACATACGTAGTGGATCGTCTGATATGTTAACTGATTACATACGTGCTGGATTGTCTGATATGTTAACTGATTACATATGTGCTGGATCGTCTGATATGTTAACTTATTAACTGATTACATACGTGCTGGATCGTCTGATATGTTAACTGATTACACATGTGCTGGATCGTCTGATATGTTAACTGATTACATATGTCCTGGATCGTCTGATATGTTAACTGATTACATATGTGCTGGATCGTCTGATATGTTAACTGATTACATATGTCCTGGATCGTCTGATATGTTAACTGATAACATACGTAGTGTGTTACCGTAATTGTTGTTTATATCTGGAAAATCGGTACAAACTTATTTATTTATTACTATACTAAATCATTTGTTCTAGGCCTTGTGAAAGGGGCATATGTGACCAATGCAGAAATGATGACTGTTTTATCGTACTTTATAGTTAGTTGTTATCTTTTACGAAACTGTGTGAAACGTGACCACCACTTGAAAGAGCTAGTGTCGAATATTAGACGTTATGTAATAGAGTCGTTAGTGAATATCGGTGGTACATACATCTCACGATAGGGGAGACCGGGGGTGGGGGAGAGAGAGAGAGAGGGAGAGAGAGAGGGAGAGAGAGAGAGAGAGAGAGAGAGGTGGGGGGGGGGGGGATGGATTTAAGCATCAATAGTGCTGACATTAAGCGGTGACAGTGAAACTGTTTAAATATATCAACAGGAGTAATGTCCACATTTACACGCTATTAGTGGCATATTTCTGGGAAATTATAGCTAAGTGGAAATTATAGGAGTAGGGCAGGAACATTATATCTAAGTGTAAATTAGATGAGTATGGCAAGGATATCGTATCTGTGTAAATTATACTCTTTCTTATTGTTGTATATAATGTTCTAGTTTCATTAGCCTCTTTTATGCAATCGTCGTTAGTTTCTCTGATAGTCCAAGGAATTCGCACAATTCATCTCAGGAAACACATCTCTGTTACTTGCACTTTCTTCCTAATTTGTTCATTTACATTCCAAGATTCACTGCCAAACAGCAAATCAGGTATCAAGTTCTATATAGTATTTAAGCACTCTCTTTATTACATTCAATGATAGGCACTTATTGCATAAGATACTTTTCATTTTCTACTTTTCATTTTCTGAAATGCAGCTTTTGCTTGCCTGTTCTGTTCTTAATCTCTGTTGTGCATCTTTCATCTGATGCTATAATTGCCCCAAGGTATTTATTTACATCTATCCAATTGGTTAAGAATGTTCCCTTTTATTGTTATGTCACATTTTGGTGTCACCTTTTTCTTTGATATCACCATTGTTACTGTTTTCTTGATAGTAAAGGAGAGTCCTTTCTTTGCACTCTCCGTTACTACAGTGTCCAACAATTGTTGTGGTGTCATCTGCTTGTACATCAAACATCATATTGTTTATATTATAACCTCCTATTAGTATTCCTGGCGTCTCTTTGATCTCTCTCATTATTACTTCGCTATAGAGGGAGAAGAGATCCGGTGACAAAACACATCACTACCGTAGCTTTATTTGTTCATAACTGCCCTCTTTATTTCCCATGTTAATTGCTGCTATTTTGTTTCAGTATATATTTTTTATTATTCTGCGATCTTTCCCTTCAATCTTGATATCTTACCAACATTTAAATTAGTTCATCATGCTTTTCTCTATCAAATGTCTTGGTAAAATCTATGAAGCATAAGTATATGTCTTTCTGTGTCTCTATTGATCTTTCTATTAGTGTTCGTAATGTATATATTGCATTAACTGTACACTTTCCGTCCACAAATCCATACTATTCTTCACCAATTTCCATTTTTATTTTCCTTCGTGTTCTTCTCATTATAATTCCGAATAGAAGCTTAGTGACATGATTTATGAGGTTAATTGTATGAGAAAGTCTTCGCATTAAATTTATCCTGGTCTTTTTGATATAGCTTTACATACAGATTTCAGCATATCGTTCGGTAAATATCCACTGCTATCAATAGCATTCAGTATCTTGGTTAATATATCTACTTCTTCTTTTAGAATAGATAGACCTTCAAAGTTACTTTCTTCTGTTAATTCTTCCCTTTCTCCATCATATAAATTCTCTTATTTACTCATCCCACCTCTTCATTATAGCGCCTTCCTCCAATAATATGTTTCATGTTTTTGATTTCTTCTTCTGCTGAGTTAATCCAGAGAATTTTTTTTCCGACGTAATTGTGTTGTGTCTGTTTACAGCAGAGCTACAATACTTGCACCTTTCGGCCGACACATTCAACTTCTGCGGGTATTTGTTGACCGGGTTAACCTTCCCGGGTGTTTCGAAGGACATTCGACTCTCACTCGGATGTAATTGCGTTGTGCCTGTTTACAGCAGAACTGCGATACTTGGGCTTTCGGCCGACACATCCAACTTCTGGGGGAATTTGTTGATCGGGTTAACCTTCCCGTGTGTTTCGAAGGACATTTGACTCTCACTGTTGTGGTGTCATCTACATCCCAGCTAGTCTAGTTAGAACGGCCGAAGACATCCAGGTCAACCCTCAAGGGAAGGCAGGGGCAGACCATGGGCATTCCCCGCCATCCGAGGAGGCTTCCATAATTGCAGAGCTGACACACAGCGCTCTGGTACTGGGCTCACCCAAGGAATCGTCACGTCCTGCACATGGCTGCTTAGCCTCACTTCCGTATATTGGGCATTTCGTTCACCACAGGCCGCTCCCACGCAAACCAGGAGAGATCAGTCTGCAGATGACATCCAATCAGCGGTTCGGACTTTCCACGATTTCAAACTCCCTGTTTACTCAATTTTCTTCCCGTGAGCTCACTGGTTTGTTCGTGCACATTTATTGTATCTTTAATAAACTTTAATTCAATTTTCTTTCACTGCTTGTTTAACTAACTTTCTTTTGCCTTCACACATTTATCTCTTATTTCTTTATTTATCTTATCATACTCTTGTTTGTCATATTTACTCTGCTTTCTTTTGTCCATCAACTTTAAGATTTCTTCAGTCATCCACTTTTTCTTAGTTTGTTGTTTTTATTTTGTTTGGCTTTTCCCCAGTAATATTTCTTTTATTTTTTGTTTTTATTTCTTTTTCTTAGGGAGCTAAGTAGTCTCGATGTATGGTGTCCGACTCGAATGTTGGAGGTCCCAGGTTCAAGCCCCGGTGAGGGCCGGGAGTTTTTCACTTGGACTTCTAGTAACAAACATTTTCCCTGATATCTGGGTAATGATATCGGACGCCCGTGTGCATTGTTGCGCGCGTAAAAAATCCCTTGGCAGTTGGAAATCGAAAAAGAGTAACCTAACGGCGCTGCCCGGGCAAAATTTCGAGTTAAAAATGTACCCAAAGTATTTCGGGATCCTCGCCGGTGCTACGGAGTTCGTGCAGTGAGCCGAGGTTCTCCGGATCAGACTTGAATTAGGAGTAGAACGGTGCACTTATGGGTTACATCCGTGTGCCATGATGTTGATCCGTCGACTTAAAAAAAATGTTTGCATATCCTTTACAGGACATCGCTGTCAACATCAGCATCTTTCAGCTGATTGTTGATTTCTTTGGCAAGATTATGCTCAGTAGTTTGCCATTGCTTTCTGAGCGGCCGGCTCACATACCCCGTAAGTTACCGACGCGATTCGAACCACTGCTGATTCTCACCATCTTCACGTTACTTACGAGAGTATACGAGATTACGGAGAAAAGTTGCTAACCTCTAGGCCAGGAAGCCGGCCCGTCGACTAAACTAAACTAATATTTCTTTGCTTATTGGGTGAATGGAGTCCCTTAACTATTCTCACTGTTCATTTGTACTCTGTATTTTTAGCCTTTGCATTATACATATTTTTCACACTCACTATGTATTGTTCTTGAATTTCTTTATCTGCTTTCAGAACATCTTTATTAAGTCTCATATTCTTAATAACTTTTTGTCCTCTCTTCAATCTTATGTTTATTTGTCCGCATAGTGGTGCATGATCATTATTACAGTCAGCACCGGACATCGTCTTAACATTAGTTAACACATTTTTACATATTTTATCAATAAGTATGTAGTCAGTTTGGTAAAGTATTTTCTTATCAGGGCTTTTCCATTTATAAAGTCTTCTTTTGTGGTGTTTCAACCAGGTGTTTCCAAATATCATATTATTGATATTTGCCGATTCTATTAGTTTCTCTCCTATTTCATTTCTAAGGGATATCAAATCTAGTCTAAATTATAGGAATAGGTACAGGGGTATCTGAGTGTAAATTATAGGAGTAGTTACAGGGGTATCTGAGTAAAAATTATAGGAATAGGGAAAGGAAATCATATCTAATTGTAAATTATAGGAATAGGTACAGGGGTATCTGAGTGTAAATTATAGGAGTAGTTACAGGGGTATCTGAGTAAAAATTATAGGAGTAGGGAAAGGAAATCATATCTAATTGTAAATTATAGGAATAGGGGCAGGGATATCATATCTAAGTGTAAAGTAAGGAGTAGGGACAGGGATATCATATCTAAGTGTAAATTACAGGATTAGGGACAGGGATATCATATCTAAGTGTAAATTATAGAAGTAGGGACAGGGATATCATATCTAAGTGTAATTTACAGGAGTGGGGACAGGGATATGATATATAAGTGTAAATTACAGGAGTGGGGACAGGGATATCATATCTAAGTGTAAATTACAGAAGTAGGGACAGGGATATCATAACTAAGTGTAAATTATAGGAGTGGGGACAGGGATATCATATCTAAGTGTAAATTACAGAAGTAGGGACATGGATATCATATCTAAGTGTAAATTACAGAAGTAGGGACAAGGATATCATATCTAAGTGTAAATTACAGGAGGTGGGACAGGGATATCATATCTAAGTGTAAATTATAGGAGTTAGGACAGGGATATCATATATAAGTGTAAATTATAGGAGTTGGGACAGGGATATCATATCTAAGTGGGGACAGGGATATCATATCTAAGTGTAAATTACAGGAGTGGGGACAGGGATATCATATCTAAGTGTAAATTACAGGAGTGGGGACAGGGATATCATATCTTAGTGTAAATTACAGGAGTTGAGACAGGGATATCATATCTAAGTGTAAATTACAGGAGTGGGGACAGGGATATCATATCTAAGTGTAAATTATAGGAGTATGGAGAGGGATATCATATCTAAGTGTAAATTATAGGAGTTGGGACAGGGATACCATATCTAAGTGTAAATTATAGGAGTGGGGACAGGGATATCATATCTAAGTGTAAATTACAGGAGTGGGGACAGGGATATCATATCTAAGTGTAAATTACAGGAGTGGGGACAGGGATATCATATCTAAGTGTAAATTACAGGAGTGGGGACAGGGATATCATATCTAAGTGTAAATTATAGGAGTAAGGACAGGGATATCATATCTAAGTGTAAATTACAGGAGTAGGGACAGGGATATCATATCTATGTGTAAATTACAGAAGTTGGGACAGGGATATCATATCTAAGTGTAAATTACAGGAGTAGGGACAGGGATATGATATATTAAGTAGAAATTATAGGGGCAGGGACATCAAATCTAAGTCGACATTGTACGAGCATGACCAGGGACATAATTTCAATTAAAATCGTATGTGTAAGGAGTAGTGACACCTGCAACCTAGAAAGTAGACGGCCATATTACGCCCAAGCTGAAAACACCTGTGCTTTTGTGAATTTAGCTTCTAGTGTGGCACATTATTCACCTAATTTGTTATTTGTCAACATGATCTGCAGTGCGTTGTTATTATCTCGTCTTCTTCAGGATAGACAGACGTTCCGGAGGATAGTCTTGAAAACGGCATTCAACAAGAGGAAAAAGTACGAGATGTTGATCGAGGGCTGTTCTATGCTGAAGTCGTTAGATGTGAGTGTTTACAGTGAAAGATTGTTTGTTAGCTCATTTTCCTTTGTTGTTGAGTCTGAATCTCGCTACATGTAATGTTTTTATATTCAGATAACCCTTGATTGTCTCGCTGAATATCTAGTCGTCATTCTGTCTTCCTTCTTACTTGTCTACCTAACTTCCATGGCATTTTACCCGTTTATCTGTGTGAATCTACCTTTTTCTGTCTGTCTGTCTGTCTGTCTGTCTGTCTGTCTTTTTTTTTTCTTTCTTTCTTTCGATTTCATTGTGTGTTTCTTCTGTTTCCATTTGTTACACTCTATCATTTCCTTATCCTATCATACAACGCTTTTCATATATTGTTATTCACGACATTCACATGTTCATGTCATTTAATAAGGTGATTGTACGAGTACATGGTCTGGATGAAGTTCATGGCATTTGTTCGATTGTATGGACTCAATTCTGCTAGAAATTCCCAAGCAACTAAATTATGCCTGCAGGAAAGTCTGTCGGTGTAACCTGATAAAACTGTACTGGTCTCGTGACTTGTAACATACAACTACATACGTACCCGCCGCAGGCTGTCATAATTCTGGTTATAACGTAATGCAACTATAGACTGGTCTCGTGACTTGTAAAACAGTGTCCTTACCTGCCCAGATGTCTGTGCGGCCGCGGGGCGTTATGCGCTTGTGTTTAAACTTCCGTTGCAGTGACGACGGAGTTACGGGTTCCACTCCTACACCGGTCATTCAGACTACAACGTTGCTTCTCGCTCAGAAAACAATGCCAAACTACTGATCGTAAATTACCCTACAAAATCAACCTGGGGTTGGGATTGATGGCAACTCCCTGCAAAAGACATGCAGCATGTTTTAGTACACCTGCCCGGAGAAGTCTGTTATAATTCTGTTATAGTAGGAAATAATAGTGCTATTTATACGGATATATGAGACGTTGGGTTATTCCCGGCGTGGGGATGTGGATTTATGGTTCTCTGGGAAAACCTTGTGAAACGGAAATCTGTAATGACAGAACAATCGATCCTATAGGGTCAGGAGGAGGTGGGTGACTGTGATGATTTGTGATGAGCATTCATGTTTGCTGTAGTTTATCATGGGCTCGTCGTGTCTATTACCTTTCTGGTTAGGGAGCATGCTTATTACATTGTGCATGGATTCTCTATGTAATTGTACAAAGTGTTTAACCTGTGGTTGTGTTGTTCTCTTTGTCATGTACAGTGTGTACAACCTGTGGCTATGATATCTTTGTCATGGCATCGTGTGTACAACCTTTGGTTGTGATAACACTCTTAGTATACTCGTCTGCTGGTTTGCGTCGAGGAGGGTTTTGGATTTTACTTACTTTACGACACTCCCAGTCTCGCATGCCCATTCTCTGTCTGTCTGTCTGTCTGTCTGTCTGTCTGTTTGTTTGTCTGTCTGTCTGTCTGTTTGTCTGTCTGTCTGTTTGTCTCTCTCTCTCTCTCTCTCTCTCTCTCTCTCTCTCTCTCTCTCTCTCTCTCTCTCTCTCTCTCTCTCTGCTGACAACAAATATTGACAACAGGCGTACGAAACATTCCAATATAAGACAAATGAAAACATGCCATTAGTATTGAGAACATGCACAAAAATCATGTAGGTAGGCACACTGGTCAACACACCTGTAATTACGTCAATGACCCTGTAATTAATCAGTGACCCCGTCGCACGCCTTAAAGCGCACTGGACTTATGGTGCCAGACCCTAACTGTTTTAATAGATCAATTGTCACACTTTCAGGGATGTTAGTTGTAGTTTAGTTAAGTCGACTGATGAAATCACGGCACACAGGTGTAACCCATAAGTGCTCCATTCTACTCCTAACCCAAGCCTGAGTTCGGAGAATCTCGGCTCAGTACACGAACTCCGTAGCACCGGCGAGGATCGTAAAGGGATGTGGTCAGTACCGCGCCGACCGTCTCTTACTCTCTACTTCCCATCACGTTATCTGGTACCAATTTAGGCCAGATCCTCCAGGGAGGCCAGGTCTGTTTATAAACATCCGAGTCCGCGGCCATGCTGATCGAACTCAAGGCCGCAGGTCGGCCGGCCAGCCACTAGCTACCACTACGATACCGCTGCTCCCATCACAACACATCATTGTCTTATTTTTCTGGTCAAGAGTTCTGGTGAGGAATAGTTAACGCTCCAGCGCCTGATGAGCGGCAGTGGGTAGTGTCATTCCGTGTTATTATACAATGTCTTTGCTGTCGTCAATTCATTTTCCTCTCGGGCATCCTCTTGCTCTCGTATCAGAGCTTTTGATGTCGCGCCAGTGCTGGTAGTTGATGGTGTTGCGTTCTAACGAGGTGGCAGAACCATTTGATCTTCTGTCTTTTAGTATATATGACACCAGGTGTTGATCCGATCCCACTGTCTGTCTGTTATCATCATTTGTTACTCGGTCCCAGATAGTTCGGTTGGCACCCTTGTACTTCTCTTATATGCCGTTATTAGTAGTCGGCCTGAAGACTGAAATAACGTGAATGAAAAGGTGTTGGAGAAAGAATATAATCAAAGTGAACTCAAATAGTGGGAACAGAACAGGCCACAGCCTCTCCTTCCTTCCTTCCTTCCTCCCTTCCACGTCCCAGGATTCGAGAAGTAATGATACAGTATCCATTGTCCACTAAAGAAATCTTCCGACCATAAAATATCTTCCTGCGGGCATGATCCTAAGGAAGCATTTTCAGCTCCACTGTGGGGTTGCGATTCCACGTGGAAATGCCTTTATGTTGATGCTGCCGCGGCTAGACCGTCTAAGTAAGTAATGCATAAAATTTGGTGGAACTGCGGTAAAGCTGTGAAAGTTTAAACAATATAAAATGACACAAAGTAGTGCAGCTTTACATAACAGAGTTACGACACATACAGAACGTTGCGGCGGTTAGCCTTCATCAGCAAACAAACACATTCACAAATACAACATACAGTCAAGGAGAACTCCTGTGACTACATTAGAAGGTGATGACAGGACGAGAGGAACAAATGCATGGAAAAATGGAAGCAATGAAGAGAAAATGAGAATTGACAAAATGTTAATTGAAAAGAATGTTAGCCGAAGAAAATGTTTAATAGAAAAACTGTTTATAGAGAAAAAAACTGTATACTCACCTCACGTACGGACCTGTGAATGACTACGGAAATCTCGGGTGTATTTGTATAACGGTGCTGGATGTTACGGTACAGTGATGGCATCTTGCCGTCTTTACAGACGAACGTATGTGGATTGGATCTAAAATTCCATCGCAGAACGCCTGGGCTAGGATTCAGAGAACGTGTGTTGCCCATGCAGCATGTTCCCTCTCTCGGCCTTGCCTTGTTTTCTCCAGAGGAAAGGATGACCAGTACGTCTGGAACAAGGTAGGCTGCAGATGCTGCCGGCTCATCATCGCAACTCTATACAGCAGTAGGTGAGTAACGGCCAGGCCCTCACATCCGGGGGATTTTGACTTAGAGACGTTCAGCCATATCACTCGGCTGAGGGCCGTAGACCAAGTGTCTGGACCCAAGCATGCAGTAACACGTTGCCATCTCTACAGACGATAGCGCAAGGAGACCAATTCACGGAAAGCATGTCTGGAAAACAAAGATTGTCAGAGCTGTTCCAGTACCGCTTTCGGTAAGCGTCCGTCTACCACCAGAGATACCGGCAGGTTCATCCTCTAAGAGCACCCCAGGGCCTCAACTCTGCATTTAAAACTGTCTTTTTGAGTGTGTTTATGCGGGTAGAAGAGGAGCCGAAAGGAAGTTCCCATATCCCAACAGTGTGTGTGTGTGTGTGTGTGTGTGTGTGTGCGCGCGCGCATGTGCGTTCGTCCGTTTGTTCGTTCGTTAGTCAGTTTGTGTGAAGCCGAGGTACGTTGCTGCCTTATTGAGACATGTATCACCTACCCGGGACTTTAGACTGCCTTACTGTCTTTAGTCTTCCATTAATTACCCTGGAGTGTAGAGGTACCTACGGTCTTGTTTAGGAGCTGCGGTAGCACATTAGCTAGCAGGCCTGCCCGTGGTCGTGTGTTGGAATCCCCATATCTGTGGGTTATGTGTGTTAAATGACCTGGGTGCCCGATCGACCCAACCTAAAACTGGTACCAGGAAATGGTATGTGAAGTACAGGCCTGGTGATGAGCACATTAGCTTTGGAATGCCCCGTGGTCTGGGTGTTGAACACATTAGCCTTGGAGTGCCCCGTGGTCTGGGTGTTGAACACATTAGCCTTGGAATGCCCCGTGGTCTGGGTGTTGAACACATTAGCCTTGGAGTGCCCCGTGGTCTGGGTGTTGAACACATTAGCCTTGGAGTGCCCCGTGGTCTGGGTGTTGAACACATTAGCCTTGGAATGCCCCGTGTCTGGGTGTTGAACACATTAGCCTTGGAGTGCCCCGTGGTCTGGGTGTTGAACACATTAGCCTTGGAATGCCCCGTGGTCTGGGTGTTGAACACATTAGCCTTGGAATGCCCCGTGGTCTGGGTGTTGAACACATTAGCCTTGGAATGCCCAGTGGTCAGTACAATTACGAGGCTAGCACCAGCTAGTTTCTTTATATATAATGAAACTAGAGCATTGTATACAACAATAAGACAGAGACAAACGGCTTTCTTTGGTCTTGTCATGCGAAGAGAGGCATTGGATAACATCTTGATGATGGAAAGATCAAGGGGATGAGAGGCTAAGGCAGACCAAGAGAATTTAGGCTGGATGGACTGAGGCGGTGACTTCGAGAAATATCATCAGCGGAGTTGATCCATAACACCTAAGAGCGCGATCTTTGGAGAGACATGGAGGCCTACGCCAGCTGTCGGGGGCACTTGATGAAGATGATAAGCACCATATACACAAATATGCCAGTATATTATCGTGGAAAGTGGCCCTTTACTTTTTATGACTTGACTTAGTTTTGTTTAATTTGTCACCTCCTACCCTAGAGTCACGGGTCTCATACTGTCTTGCTTTAGCCTTTGACAAGACAGTGGTCCACGTTCAATTCTCAGCAGTAGCAGGACTATTTTTGCTCATTCCCCACGGCTGTGGGGTGGACCCAACCTCATAAAATAAGTACCAGATAGTCAGATATTTCTATAACAGTCTGGGAAGGAGAAGTGTCCAGGTGTGGAATTGACCACTGCACCTTATTATGCCACGACCTAGAATGTGTCAGTACCTGTCATTTCACGACTAATGGAACAATCTGCCATAGGACTCCCTTTACAGTCTTAAGTCTTTCATCTCCTACCATGGGGTGTAGCGGTATCCAATCTTGTTAAGAGTTGCATCTCCTACCATGGGATGTAGCGGTACCCAATCTTGTTAAGAGTTGCATCTCCTACCATGGGATGTAGCGGTATCCAATCTTGTTAAGAGTTGCATCTCCTACCATGGGATGTAGCGGTACCCTATCTTGTTAAGAGTTGCATCTCCTACCATGGGGTGTAGAAGTTTCCATTCTTGTTTAGTCTGCCATCTCGTCTGCTTTAGTTTTCGTTCTTCAATCCTAGATTGTAAATTAATCATCTAGCTGAGTCTTTCCACCTTTCTCCTGGGGCATGAGGATACCTAACAGTTTGTTTTGATTCTGGCATAATTCACACAGACGTGAGGTCGAGACCTGGGCACTTTACCACTGAACCACCTACATGCAGGGATCATCATCATAATCATCATCGTCACCATCAAGTTCCCTGCCAGCTGGATTAGGCATTCTTGTCTCTCCACAGATGCATGCAGTAATATCCCTTTAACAACCTCCCTCGGGTGAAACACATTTCCCCCCATCGACCATGTCTGAATCTCCTACGGATTCTTCTCTACGCCATGAAACAAATTGGGTACATGATCTTCTTCTTTAGCTCTTGAGACTCCAAGTGGAGTATAGGCCCACAACCACACATGTCAAACCCTGTGTAGGACAGTTCAAGGTCGGTTGGATGTTGGCTGACTGTTTCTGCGCTGTGAGATAGGGAGTCTCAGACTAGGGTATTTAGTGTTTGAGCATGTTTGTATTAGACCATCGGAATTCGAGTGGCGATGTGGTCAACATCACGCCGCCCACCCGTCCGTCTCCTTCTCTCTTTCTGTATCTCTCTATCCCCTTCTCTCACTCTCTTTCCTTCTCTCTCTTTCCATCTCTCTCTTTCCTTCTCTCTCTCTCTCTCTCTCTCTCTCTCTCTCTCTCTCTCTCTCTCTCTCTCTCTCTCTCTCTCTCTCTCTCTCTTTCTTTGTTTCTCCCGCATTCGCTTTTTTTTTCAGATACTTTCTTCCGCTATTTCACTCGTTTACTCTCATTCGCTTTTTCACTCTCTCATACTATCTCATGTTCTTTCTATCGCTCACGCTTTCTCTCACTGACTTTATATATATCTCTCTCTCTTCTCTCTCTCTCTGTCTCTCTCTCTCTCTGTCTCTCTCTCTCTCTCTCTCTCTCTCTCTGTCTCTCTCTCTCTGTCTGTCTGTCTCTCTCTCTCTGTCTCTCTCTCTCTCTCTCTGTCTCTCTCTCTCTCTCTCTGTCTCTCTCTCTCTCTGTCTGTCTCTCTCTCTCTGTCTCTCTCTCTCTCTCTCTCTCTCTCTCTCTCTCTCTTCTCTCTCTCTCTCTCAGCCACAGACGTACTCTAACGGTGTACGCATCGTCACCTCCCTACGGCTGGTTTGACGGTAATCATGTATATTACAGACAGTGCCAACATGTGGTGGGTACTGCTCACTGTCTGCAGGTAATATTCATTAGCATATTAGTTTGCGTAATGAGAAACATTGAGTGAATGAAGGCTACAGTATCTCATTGTGCCATGTATATAGTGTTTCAGCCCTGGGAATAACAGTCGGTTCCGTATATTTGTTTGCACCTCTCATTCATAGAATTAGACGGACTTATATGTCCCATGTATTACCTCTCATATATAGAATTACACAAACTTATATGTCCCATGTATTACCTCTCATACATAGAATTACACGGACTTATATATGCCACGCAGTGATCAGCACTTACAGAAATGCGCAGCAGTGACGCCGACTACGTCTTGATCTGAGCTGTTATTGACTGTAACGTGTTTTGTTAGTCTTGCCAGAGGAGCATCCACCGCCCTAGCGTTGTGGCTACACGCTTACCTGCCTGTCATGTGATTCAGGCTTCGAACTGGCATTGAGGCAGGTTTTGACAATCAATCTGGGCTCTCGGGTAGACCCAACACGGGTCTCAGGAAGTGTCTTTGTAAGTAAAGACGGGCACACCGGGGGTGCCGATTAATTGATATAAATTATACCTAATTCATCTGAAGGCCGGTGAAGGGATCCCTTTTACTTGCAAGAAGGGCCTTGTTGTATGAGGCAGGCTCCGGAGTTAAGCTGAAACCCTTGGACGGAGTCGGCCGCCTGTTTACTGGTACGAAGCCACGGTTTATATGACATTTTATATGCATTGAGCAGGATATTGTTGAATGCCACGTGGACGGAGACAACCTCACTGAGAGGCATACATTATTCAAATTGTACAATTGTTAATGATCTGAACGAATGTATTCCATGATAAACGTTGGTGCTGTGAAGATGAAAGGATCAGTATTCGCAGTGTTAAGTGGACAGCCATGACGTGGAATAGTAAGCTGTAAACACATCGGCATTATTCATCGGTGAGAATGTGGAGACCTTGCCAGTGAATGTATTCTCAGTGGAACAACAGTAGTAGCATGGGCGGAATGATCATTTGTGAATACGTAATTACATGTTTGATGCCGACAGCAACCTGACCTGAGCTGTCCGTGCAGCGCCCATTGGTATCCAGGAATGAGATGGCTACAGTAACAGCTTTGAGAGCAATGTAACTCGTGCTCAACAATAGGCCAATCTCTCGAGCAACACAGTTTTGGGCGGCATGGTGACTTTATATAATACCTGTGTAGTTAGTTGGTTGGTTGATAATCCTCTGACATACTGAGTTTTAACGCTTAAGTCTAACGCATTAGCATTCAGTCATCTGAACCATGAGAAAGATTTATGTAGACGTCTAGACTTATTCTAGTACGTGTTATTAAATTTAGCTTTCATTTTTACGTATACTGTATAGGGAATAGGACTGGTCACCCACCTATTAATGCCGTAACCCATTACTAGCAACGACGCTAATGTGCTACTTGATGACACCCACCATGTTGATATGACAGTCCATCATTCTGCTGACTGCGCTTAGTTAACCCACATTCTATCAACCGCCCACTCGCTCTTGTCACGCACGCTCCAATAGTTGAGCAATTTGCATTAGTCTGTTTAATGAGGAATCCAATTTGCGCTTGAAGAAACGAAACAAGCCGTTCGTGCTGGGCCGGGCATAAATAGAAATCCCTTTCTGAAAGCCATCAGGCGCGTCTTGCTGGGCTATTTCGCCAAAGTTAACAAATGGATAGGCATTGATAATGGCAATAAGCAGACAAGCTGAAAGACATCTAATGGCAGTGGAAATGTGGTTCCTGTGGGAAATATAAAAAACAAAACAAAACAATGGACAGACAGAACAACGAATGCGGCAGTCCTTCAAGAAACATGAAAAGGGTTAATTTATTAGAGAAATTATACGCAGACAGTTACAATGTTTTAGGCTGGAACGGTTAGTAATAGGTGAAACTTGAGGAGGGAAAAGGCAAGAGGAGGACACAGAGATAAATACATGCGTGACGTGGCAACATGGCATAATCGGGATCAGAACAGACTTGATCTGAGACACTGCGGTCGTGTGTTGGCGACCATGAATGCCCAAAACTTAGCCTTACGGCACATGGTCATGGTGGTGGTGGTGGTGATGATGATGATGATGATGATGATGATGATGATGATACATTTATAGGTGAGAGTGACTGCTATCAAGCATTAATACTATTTCTTTGTGTGTTTTTCATTTTGGTTCAACCCCTATCGAGTTCCCGCCTTCTCGTATCACATCCCTTGTTTCATTCATCGTCACTTCCAGTTTTCAAGTCTTGTGATTAGCTCGTTAGTATTGTGTTTCTGTTGCCGGATGAATATTCACGTTCTTGTAGTTTTCCTTCCAGACCTTTCGTTCACTGAAAACGACTTTGGAAAACAGCAGAATTGTATACTTACTCCCTCCTCAAACTGTTTAGTCACATATAATCATATTGCTACTGATACTATTAGTGTTGGAACTCTTCGCTGGCTGCTGAGGATGGGGATGGAGCGCTTATGGGAATGCCCCGAATGCTGTGATGTCGGTTCCTAAATCAATCAATCAATCAATCAATAGCTGTTTAGTCACAAGCAGCGTTGATATCTGTGTAAAAGATGCAGACTTTGCGCCTAAATGTATACCACGGATTCTCCTTGCCCTCTACTGTGGGCTTCGGGAAGACTGGCAGAATTCAGTGTTCTCTGCGCCATACAGCTCTCTCGGAGCATTCAGTTGCAGCATTGGGTTGGAGTCAATGATGTAGTTAAAACAGTGACTCTCAACATTTTTTTGGCCCATGCACCCCTTCACCATATGTTCAGAATGTCATTCCCCCTCCCCCTTTCGTATTTCCTCCCTATACATTTTCCCCCACTCCCGCCCCTACATCATATACGTAAAAATGAAAGCTAAATGTAATAACACATACTAAAACAAGTCTAGACGTCTACATAAAACGTGATTTGCGGGTCTACTTGTTATAAAACGAATTTCAGAAGGGCGAGAAGTACAGAACCGTAAAGTATGGAGGGAAAAACAACATCAAGTAATCGGTTCTTGTATTAACGCGATCTTGAAATAATCTTATTTCTCTCTCTCACTCCCCACCCCGGAAACCCTAAATTTCCCCCCTGTGGGGAGGACTGGTGTAGCAGGCTTGAGGTAAGGTTAGTGTACCTGTGTCATGATTGAAGTCAGATGGTTGTGTCTGTTTCAATGTTGTTATCAGCTTGTTGTGTCTGTTTCAATGTTATCAGATTTTTGTATTTGTTTCAGTGTTGTTATCAGCTTGTTGTGACTGCTTTAGTGTAATTATGAGCTTTTTGTGTCTGTTTCAGTGTTGTTATCAGATTGTTGTGTCTGTTTTATGGTTGTCTTGCTTGATGGCAAGTGTTTAATGTGCCGGTGTCGTGGGTGTACAGTTAGTCAGCCGTTAACTCGTCCGTCAGGGAGTTTGATATCAGTAACTAGTTGGGGGGGGGGGGGGGGGGCTGAGTGGTCTCGAGGTATGGTGTCTGCTTCGAGTGCTAGAGGTCCCGGGTTCAAGCCTCGGTGAGGACCGGGATTTTTTCACGTGGACTTCTAGTAACAAATTTCCCCTGGTCTCTGGGTAGTAAGATCGGACGCCCGTGGTGTATTGTTGCGCACGTAAAAAATCCCTTGGCAGTTGGAAATCGAAACAGAGTAGCCTAACGGCGCTGCCCGGGCAAAATTTCGAGTTAAAAATCTACCCAAAGTATTGAAGGATCCTCGCCGGTGCTACGGAGTTCGTGCACTGAGCTGAGATACTCCGGACTCAGGCTTGAGTTAGAAGTATAACGGAGCACTTATGGGTTACACCCGTGTGCCGTGATGTTGATCCGCCGACTAAACTAAATTAAACTAAACTAGTTTCGAACTACATCAGTGGCGTGCTTCAACACACCAAGTGGCAGAATAGATTCCTAACGTGCAGGCGTGTCACCTCAGTGCATTCAAGTGTTGACAATATACTAGGGTGGAAAGCCTCATTTGTCAGCTCTTCTGATGCTGATACTCGTCTGTAGTCACTGATACTCGTCTGTAGTCACTGGTACTCGTCTGTAGTCACCGGTACTCGTCTGTAGTCAACGGTACTCGTCTGTAGTCACCGGTACTCTGTAGTCACTGGTACTTTGTAGTCACTGGTACTCGTCTGTAGTCACTGTTACTCGTATGCAGTCACCGGTACTCATCTGTAGTGACCGGTACTCGTCTGTAGTGACCGGTACTCGTATGCAGTCACCGGTACTCGTATGCAGTCACCGGTACTCGTCTGTAGTCACCGGTACTCGTCTGTAGTCACCGGTACTCGTCTGTAGTCACCGGTACTCGTCTGTAGTCACCGGTGCTCGTCTGTAGTCACTGGTACTCGTCTGTAGTCACTGGTACTCGTCTGTAGTCACTGGTACTCGTCTGTAGTCACTGGTACCCGTCTGTAATTGCCGATACTCGTCTGTAGTTCTCTACTGAGTGACAGATGTTTCAGCTGAATCTTTCTGTCTCTTGCCTTCTTTAATTATGTCTGAGTCTGTCTTTATGTCTTGTCATCTTTTACTACATTCATTTTGTCTGTTTGTCTTTCTTGTCTGTCTTCTTATTCTATATTCCATCTCTCTGCCTGTCTGTCTGTCTATATTTCTCTCTCTCTCTCTCTCTCTCTCTCTCTCTCTCTCTCTCTCTCTCTCTCTCTCTCTCTCTCTCTCTCTCTCTCTCTCTCGTCTTTATTTACTATATTGGTTCTGTCTACGTCTGTCTGTTTCTCTTTCTCTCTGTCTCTCCCCCCCCCCCCACCCGTTCTTTCCCTGTGTAATTATGTATGTCCTTTCTGCTTTTCTCGGCATTTAAACGCAGGAAAAAAGAGCGCGTTATGCCAGTGAAATCCCTGTATCTTAGCCGCGCCGGATGGTGTGGGATACATTTTCCATGTCCACAGACTCCAACCCAATCAAATGTAGAGGACCCCCCCCCCCCCACACACCACACATGAGAGAGAGAGAGAGAGAGAGAGAGAGAGAGAGAGAGATGAGAGAGAGAGGAGAGAGAGAGAGAGAGCTGT
Organism: Cepaea nemoralis; assembly: GCA_014155875.1. NCBI lineage: Eukaryota > Metazoa > Mollusca > Gastropoda > Stylommatophora > Helicidae > Cepaea > Cepaea nemoralis. The sequence goes on from JACEFZ010004261.1 coordinate 24,561, forward strand.
AGAGCTGAAGTATCCTGCTACATTTGTGCAGCAGCAGCCAGCTAGGAGTCCCATTAGGGTGTCCGGAAGTAGGCCCAGAGTCTGCGACTTGTCAGCTCTATTTCATTGAAGCTGTCATTAGCGTTGAGAACCTTGTCTTCTGTGTCCAATTGTTAGCCTGTGTTTGTTCAGCCAGGGCTGGAATATGCTAGCCAGATATCTGCGACTGGTGGGATAGTGCTGTTATTGTCGACTATTCTAGTAAACATCCAGTGTCACCAGGTGCCCCAGGAGTTTTATGAGCAATTCATAGAAACAATGTCTTTGTATTTTATTGCATTGAGCTCATTCCGAGGCTTGCAACAACCGACATGTTCGCCGATATTAACTTGTGTACTATGACGTGGCGTTATGACATGAGGTGACCACTTTATTCTCAGTCGCTCTTTTTCTTCCCACATAGTTCTGTTAATCAGTTTCCGAGATTGTAGAGCAGTGGTTCTCAACCTTTTTTGGTCCTTCACCACATGCTGAGAGTGTCATTCCTCCCCTATCGTATTTCCTCCCTATCAATTCCCCCTCCCCCACCATGACCCTACATAGTATACTAAAAATGGAAGCTAACTTTAATAACACATGCTAGAACAAGTTTAGACGTCTATATAAAACGTAATTTGTGGGTCTACCTACGTTATACGACGAATATCAGAAGGGCGAGGAGTACAGAACCGTAAAGTATGGAGGGAAAAACAATATCAAGTAATCGGTTCTTGTATTAAAGCGATCTTGACTAATCTACCCCCCCCCCCCTGGAACCCTAAAAATTTCCCCCCCCCCCTAGGGGGGAATTCCCACTGGTGCGAATCACTTGTGTAGAGGATGTCCGAGCTTGATACTTGCACCTTTTACAGGAGAAGAGGAAGGAAACAACGTTTAGGTGTGATAATTATCAGTTCCTGACAAAGCTATAAGGAGTGACCACTCTGATTTTCTCTGTCTCATCCCTCTGTAGTAGAAGGCGAGTGCGTCGCACCTATTCCGCCACCTCCAAAGCGTCAGTGTGTCCACATGGTCATGCATTGTGTCAGGCCAGATCCCTTCTAGAACGATTCCGTTGGCCAAGTAAAGGGCCAAGTTACCCCTGGCTCGGTTTTATTCCTGGCATGTTGCCAGAGCCGCGGCCTTCAGACGTTAGCGTGTGCTATTGTGCCAAATATAATTAGAAGACTTGAAGAGAATCTGAGTCAATGTTTGTGATAATGTGTCTTATATGACTAGGGATCCAGTGTTGTGCGATTGTGTCTGATATGACTAGGAGTAGTGTTGTGAATTGTGTCTGATATGACTGGGAGTCAAGTGTTGTGATATTGTGTCTGATATGACTAGGGAGTCCAGTGTTGTGATATTGTGTCTGATATGACTAGGGAGTCAAGTGTTGTGATATTGTGTCTGATGTGACTAGGGAGTCAAGTGTTGTGATATTGTGTCTGATATGATTAGGGAGTCAAGTGTTGTGATATTGTGTCTGATATGATTAGGGAGTCAAGTGTTGTGATATTGTGTCTGATATGACTAGGGAGTCAAGTGTTGTAATACTGCACCAAATATGATTAGAAGACAAGAAGAGGAGTCCGAGTCAAGTGTTGTGATACTGCCAATCATGCTAAAGTGAAATGTCGAAGAAACAGAGTTAGGTGTTGCTATACTTTGCCAAACATAACTTTGCTAAACAAAACTCATCAGCATCATGTGGCCTGTCAACTGGGCTAGGCGTTCATGTCCCTCCACAGATCTCAGTTCCTGGTTCTGCGGATCAGCTCTGTTGATGATAAATATTTATGGATGTCTTCACTAAATATGCAGCAGTGATATCAGATTGGTTTGACATCAAGCAAGGAGTCCGTCAGGGCTGTGTGCTGTCCCCTTATTTGTTTACCCTGTACGCGGAAACGTAATGTCAAAGATGATATAACCAAGTAGAAATATGATGCCCTAAATATTGGTGGTCATGAAATAACAGAGATACGATATGTTGAATATGCAGTATTACTATCCACATCACAGAATGGTATAATAAAACTAATAACCTCAACTCAAAAGAATAGTGAAAATCATAACTTATATCTTAACATAGCAATATTTTTTTTTTCCCGCGTTTCCATCCTGTTTCAGGATATTGCGGTCAACACCAGCATCTTTCAGCTGTATGTTGATTCCTAGGCTAGATTACGCTCATCAGCACGCCACGACTTCTGAGCGACCGGCTGCATACTCTCATAAGTCACTAGCGTGACTCGAACCACTTCTAATTCTCGTCCGCTCACGTTGACTACGAGAGTATTCGGGATTAACGGAGAAAGCTGCTAACCCCTCGGCCAGGCAGCCGGCTTAACATAGCAATAACAAAGATAATACATACAGATAAATTAATATGGAGAAAGAAATATATGTTAATAAGGAAAGATTGGAGGTGGTGGAAAATTTCGAATATCTTGAGTCATTGATTACCAGCAATGGTGACACAATGAAAGAAATTAAACGACGAATATCTGTAGCTCTTCAAAAACTATAACTAATAAATACATTGTGGCGTTGGACATATAGACCTACAAAAATTAGATTTTTAAGAGCATTTATCTTTCCTATTGCAACATAAGCCTGTGAGACCTGGACACTTACTAAACAAGCTGAACAGCGCATAAATGCCTTTGAATATGAATATTATAAGACGGGTTCTAAGAATATCGTGGACACAGAAAATAACAAATGCATTCATACGACAAGATCTGAATATTGAAGAAAGTTGGCTACTAAAGACGATATAACAAAGAAAATTGAAATATTTTGGTCACTGAACGTCATGAAAGTTTAGAGAGAACAATAATGGAGGGGTATATGCCCGGCAAGAGAAGAAGAGTAAGGCCAGTGAGAAGATGGGTGCAGGATGTGGCGGGTGATCTCCAGATGGGTGTATCGGACGCGGGACATCTTGCTTATGACCGAGAAGATTGTTATGGGAGCGAGGTTCTGCAAAGGACATGCTACTGAATGAATGAATATGGAGTAGTAGTATGCTTCCGCCGGTCTCTCTGGCCGAGGGGTTACAACACTTTCTCCGTAATCCCGTTTATCACGCAGAGTCTCGTAGCAGGGCGAGAGCTGGGAGCGGTTCGACCCCCGCTGGTGACTTGCGGGATAACTGAGCCGGCCGCTCAGAAAGCAATGGCAACCTACTGAGCGTAATCTTGCCAGGAAATCAACATACCGCTGAAAGATGCTGATGTTGACAGCGATGTCCTGTAAAGGATATGAAAAAAAAAAGTATGCTTCCGAATGAATGTCATCGGCATACTCTTTGTCTACGGTCATCATATGGCAACTGTATGCTTCATCCAGTTGACAGGGCACATGATGATGATGAGCTGCGCACTGAACGGCTGTACATTTGTTATTGAAACACGTGAACAGGCAAATCACGGTTCTCACAACCGCGTCTACAGCAGTTTGCTGCTGTTGTTTATCTTCCTGGATAATCTCCCGTACTATTCCCTTGCCAGCTGTCCGTCTGCGCGTCCTTTTATCGACCTCCGCTTTATGCGCTAACCCTGTGCTTACATTGGCACGGTGGCGGATGGCAGCCAGAAACAGCAAGTGGAAACGTGTTTTCTTATGGCAGCCAAAATTAGCTACGCCACTGAACCATTCATGATAAACTGCATTCGGAATTCAGCGGTGCAAGGGGGATTTCAAATAAATGCCATATAGTTTCGAAGAGAACAAACCATCTTGGTAGTTTAGAAAGAAGGCGAGAAAGAGGTCGAAGATTTAAGCATGCATATGTGCAGCGTTTTCACAGACGATGGTTCCTCTGCAGCAATAACACCTCCCATTGATGTTTCTGGGATGTTTCATGACTTGAGCCGGCATCTTCGCTCGTTTAGACGCGTCTAGTTCGTTGCCAATGCCTCGGTTAGATCAGGAGATGATGGAAATCTTGAACTGTTGCTGATATCGTCTGAGCTCATCTGTCTGTGCCGTGTGCTGTATCTCATTCTCGCCAGTGTGGGGAGAACCTTTGATGTAGCGTATGTCTGTTGTTTCTCTCCATGTCTCCCACTTTCTCACACGCTTTTTCTCTCACCTTCTTTGACCCTGCCTCTCTCCCACTCTCTCATCTCACACTGTCTCTCACTCCTGTCTCTCTTAGTTCCTCTTCCTCTCCATGACACACTCTCTTCATCTCACACCATCTCTCCTTCGCTATCTCTCCCTCACTATCTATCTCTTACTTTCTCCCATACACTCTCTTGTTCTCTCTCTCTCCTCTCCTCTCTCCCTCTCTCTCTCTCTCTCTCTCTCTCTCTCTCTTCTCTCTCTCTCTCTCTCTCTCTCTCTCTCTCTGTAGCTCTTTCTCGCTCACGCACACATTTCGTTGCACGATTTTCTTTTACCCCGTGTCTCTCTCACTAATTCTAACATTCTCTCTCTTCTCGATAGACTTCTCCACCTCCCTTTCTCTTACTCACTCTTACTCTCTCTCTCTCTCTCGCTCTCGTTGGCAAAGTCCGTGCGTTTGTTATCAATTTTCCCAATTATGTCCTCCATAGATATCTGTCTCATTACATGCGGCGTATTCTGTTATTGTTATCCCACAAAGAACACTTGCTTAATGTAAGTAAAATACTCATCTAACTTGTGTGCCATTGGCCATTGAGTGAACAGTTGTCAGTGTAATAGCACACAGCCACATTATAAACAGATGCCGCGTTATCAAAGTGGTTTGATCTCGGGCCACTGGTAAACACGTGCACTATCTCCATCAGCTGCAGAACGTATTCCTTGTTGGTTCCGACACTTGAGCTCTGGGTGGATAGGCAGCGAGGAAAGAAACTGGTCACCGCGCTCCTTCATGCCTTAGTTAAATGTGTGATGGCTTAGTGCAGCACACTCCAGTGGCAGTATCTGCGCACACGAAGCAGTTGGGTAGCACGATATGCAGATCATAATTGAGGGACAGACATTAGTGAACTCCTCCGAAGTAGGAGAGTGTCTGCCTGTACGGCGAGGACCTACCAGTCTGCACACCAATAAGCCAGACATGGGACAACGGATACTCACGCAAACCTCAGGTCCTGTATGACATCACACTGATGTTGGACAACAGGATGCCTTCATCCGACATACAGGACTTGGCGTTGGAGCTCAAGCCAACGAACACAAGCAAGCAAGCAAGCAAGCATTAGTGAACAAGTCTTCCGTTACGTGAACAATAGTAGACACAAAATGTTCCAACTATACCCACCACAATTGAACAAGATGTTACCATTATCATGTGGCAGAACGACGCCCACATTACAGGCCGGCGGACATACACACGGTCATTTCCCCTGCCTTAGACATTGTCAGCCCCAGGGTATCTTTAATGTCTCTGTAATGTCCACCATTGTGTTGTTCGGGCCCTGTCTTTTCTTCCAGGATTTGGCGTTGTCCATTTGTGTTCTTTCTACACTGCCGTGACAGTTTAATGTGGCCAAACATGTTCGCTTCTCAAACACAGCTCATGCGCCGCTGTCCTTCGCTGTTCATATCTTGTAAAATGTCAGTGCTAAACGTTTTCTTGATCCAGGGTAGGAACAGAATGTTATCATCATCACATCTCATCATGTTAAATCAAATTATGGGTCTTTTTGTGATGGGAGCATCGGTGGTCAGAGTCCACCACTGGAGTCTCTCCTCGGCCGCGGCCACATGTGAGGAAATTCTACATCTCTTTACTGTTATCAGGTCAGGATTTTCTCTGCCTTACCCTTCTCCATTTTCCCTCAACTGACCCTTGGGGAATTACCTTTGAGAGGTTGCCATACGATTGGTATGGCTAAACCCATTTAATGTTTCCATGTTTCACCACTGGCAAAGATGGTTCTTGATGGCCTGTGTATATATTAACGTTGTCTCTAATAACAAATAAGTATTTGTTTTGTGCTCTCTAGTGGGGTCTGAAGACGGTGAAATACTTCAAGCTTGTAAGGGGAAATATTACCAACCCAAAACTAGTCCCAGCCAGTCCCCCATATGACGTGCTGGATCATGGAATGGGCACATCATAACATGCCTCTCCACGGATGTGAGGTTTCATACCGGTCCTGCACACCCTGTTGGTTTCTGAGCTTGGAGGGGAAACGAGAGTCCCGCAACACAGTCCACTTGGCGATGTTGGCACCGGTCGGGGTAAACGTCTTTACACTAACTTTACTCCGATAGACACGCTCTTGTTCATGGCTCAGCTCCATCGATCTTCCAGGGGGTTCACAAACAATAACCGCAATAACACCATAACCGCAGGATCTTCAATCAGCGTTTGTTGGCAAAGCCTGGATCCTCCGATCTGCTTCTGTTGTCATGTTACCTGTTTACAAAATACACGCACCTGATTGTATGAGACGCCACTGTGTGCTTATCTCATGATATACGAAGCAACGCAAACTAAGCTGAATAGTGGCTACAACAAAACACTGCCTTCTCTTAGGCTGATCCTACATTCTGGCACGCTCACGGGTTACTTCACGCACGAGCATACTGTACTTGTAGTAGGTCAAATCAAGATCTTAGCTCTGGTCGTATAGGCGAAATCAACGTGATTTGCCTGGCACAGGAAGGCTGACCTAATCTACACATGCCGAGAAGTCTAAAGACCTGACAGGCGCAAGTGTCGCAGCACTGTTGTAAATAAGCACGGTACAACAAAACATCGGACAAACGCAGCAGATTTGCCTGCTAGAGAATGAGCCCTTTAAAGATGTCTACTGTTTTGTGACACTGCACATAGAGTGCAATATATCTGTCTCCCTACCTATCTACTTACCTATTTGACCGACGTATCTTCCTGCCTACCTACCTATCTGTCCGTCTGTCTGTCTGTCTCTCTCTCTCTCTCTCTCTCTCTCTCTCTCTCTCTCTCTCTCTCTCTCTCTCTCTCTCTCTCTCTCTCTCTCTCTCTCTCTCTCTCTCTCTCTCAACACATCTACACACGCAACCGTCATTGACATGCACCATACAATTCAACAGGTACCGATGAATAGGTCATGTGGTATGAATAGATTCTTACAGAAAACACCAGCCACCCCGACAGCGTAGATCCCAGCGACCTGGCTCGTGTTTCTGCATGTGTACTGGGACTTTACATCTACGATGACATTGATGTAACTTACCCATTCTATTATTCCCCATTCCATTTAGGTTGAATGAATGAAATAGCGTATGAAAAGAGAGAGACAAGAAAGTCAGAATGTTCACAACATACATTAGACATTTATTTTTTCCCCCATGTGAATGTAACATGCGCAATAGATAAGTGATGTACAAAAGATATCTAAACGATGTATGTCTGTCTGTCTTGTCTGTCTGTCTGTGTGCATGTGTGTCTGCCTATCTCATAACATGATAATATGCATTGTTTATGTTCACAACATACATTAGACAATGTTTTTTTTTAATGTAACATACGCAATAGATAATTGATGTACGAAAGATGAGTGATTGGAAGGGCCGAATGTAAGGTGGGCCTGCATGCCCAATTTATGTATGACCCCTTGAAAATAAAGTTCTCTCTCTCTCTCTCTCTCTCTCTCTCTCTCTCTCTCTCTCTCTCTCTCTCTCTCTCTCTCTCTCTCTCTCTCTCTCTCTCTCTCTCTCTCTCTCACTCTCTCTCATAACACCCCCCCCCCCCCCCCCCCCCTACTCACGCCCTAGTGATCCCCATTGGTTGAGGACAACATTTCCTCCGGTGAGTCTTCTTGTGTTCCAGGAATGTGGACATCATTCGCTCTATCACTCCGAGTAAACACCTACTGAAGTGACCTTTGACGGTCGATGCTGGCGGAATGACAAATGGCCCTGCACGCTGCCGAGATGGATGCCCAGTTGGCGCGAGCCGGCAATGATTGTGCACTCAGCCATGGGTTAGCTCTAATCGATCTCAAAGACATTGGGATGCCGACTGAATGCAACAAACAAAAATCAAACTCAGTTTGGTAATTAGGTTTCAGCCGCGGCTTTTGTTTTTCCACTTCGAGGACAGATGTTTTTTTTTCTTTCTTTGCCGCATAGAACAGCGCAATCCGTAGAATGCATAGTATTGAGATAGGGATGATGGCGGGCGCGTGAGTGTGGCTGAGAGGGGGCTACGCTGGTGACGTCGTAAGAGCGGTCGGGCGAGTGTTCAGCGCTGTGGTAATCGTACAACAACAGGAGACAGACTGGCCACATACTCGACCTTCCATTCAGTCCTCCTACCACATCTCAGACCCATGGCAGGCTCGTGGTGCTTTTGTAAGATAAGGGGTGAATAGTGGTGCATACTTGATCTGTGCAGGGATGAGTAGTGGTGCAGACTTGATCTGTGTAAGGGAGGGTAGTGGTGCAGACTTGATGTGTGCAGAGGTGAGTGTGAGTAGTGGTGCAGACTTGATCTGTGAAGGGGTGAGTAGTGGTGCAGACTTGATCTGTGCAGGAGTGAGCAGTGGTGCAGACTTGATCTGTGTAGGGTTGAGTACTGGTGCAGACTTGATCTGTGCAGGGATGAGTAGTGGTGCAGACTTGATCTGTGCATGGGGAGTGTGAGTAGTGGTGCAAACTTGATCTGTGTAGGGGTGAGTACTGGTGCAGACTTGATATGTGCAGGGATGAGTAGTGGTGCAGACTTGATCTGTACTATTCCAGCTGGCTGACATGGACTGGGGGTTATGCTGGCTGACATGGACTGGAATTCAGGCTGGCTGACATGGACTGGGGGTCATGCTGGCTGACATGGACTGGGAGTCATGCTGGCTGACATGGACTGGGGGTCATGCTGGCTGACATGGACTGGGAGTCATGCTGGCTGACATGGACTGGGGGTCATGCTGGCTGACATGGACTGGGGGTCATGCTGGCTGACATGGAGTTGGGGTCATGCTGGCTGACATGGACTGGGGGTCATGCTGGCTGACATGGACTGGGGATCATGCTGCTGACATGGAGTTGGGGTCATGCTGGCTGACATGGACTGGGGGTCATGCTGGCTGATATGGAATGTGATTCATGCTGGCTGACATGGAGTGGGGGTCATGCTGGCTGACATGGACTGGGGGTCATGCTGGCTGACATGGAATATGATTCATGCTAGCTGACATGGAGTTGGGGTCATGCTGGCTGACATGGACTGGGGGTCATGCTGGCTGACATGGAGTTGGGGTCATGTTGGCTGACATGTACTGGGGGTCATGCTAGTTGACATGGAGTTGGGGTCATGCTGGCTGACATGGACTGGGGGTCATGCTGGCTGACACGGAATGTGATTCATGCTGGCTGACATGGAGTTGGGGTCATGCTGGCTGACATGTACTGGGAGTCATGCTGGCTGACACGGAATGGGGTTCAAGATTGCTGACATAGAATGGGATTCATGCTTGCTGACATGGAGTGGGATTCATGCTTGCTGATATGGACTGGGATTCATGCTTGCTTACATGGCATTGGATTCATTCTTGCTGACACGGAAAGGGGTTCATGCTTGCTGACACGGAATGGGATTGTAAAAATATTGCATGTCCTTTACCCAATCCCAGGTTGGTTTACTATGTAAGATTACGTTCAGTAGCTTGCCATTGACGTTAAAAATCCGTCGGCAGTAGGAAGTCGCCCAGACTATGCCGATGCTCGGGGTCATTTTTGTTTAATTAGAATACCTTCCCTCAAAAGAATGTGCATAACATGTATAATTCCGATATACAGATACGTGGATTCTCGTCGGTTCTACGGAGTTCGTGCACTGTATTGAGATTCTCCTTGTGCGGTCTGTGGGAAGAGACTTGGGCACATGGAGTTAGTTCAATGACAGCGTCCTTGTACAAACCAAACTACATGTCATTCTCAAAAAACAAAAACAAAACGCCTGCAAGGCACGTAACGGCCCGTGTGCCTTGGATCGTGTCTTTTGTGGGCGACTATTGCGTAAATCTGCGAAAAAGAGTAATCTTTCCGGGCCCGTGCACACACGTGTCCTTTTTTATTGTGGTGGTCGGCACTGGTCCATTTAGTCTGATTTTCACTGGGTGATTGGGTAATTCACTGACACTCACAGGGCGCAATTACCAACGATGGCTAATAAAGTACAACTACTCATGATCTGGTGCCAGCGCAGAATAACGCGTCCCAAATCAGGAACCTGGTGTGGGCGGATATGTGATGTGATAGTACCATCACATTCTGTAGAGGTGAATGCACGGAGAACTAGGTGGCTAGTCTTTCCCTTGGTTAGCGGACGGCGAGTACAGGCGTCGAGCACTTGTCCAGCCGTACTCATGAAATTATTAGTGCAATCCCCTGTCGGCGTTACTAACACGCCTGCCTGCCTTGGCAGAATAGGGGGACTACAATGGTCAGATAAAAGCACTGGTGTGGGAGCTCATGGCGAACTAAGCAAATACCAGGGAATCCAGAGGTGAGGAAAAAATACTGGCTTTGGACACGAAAATACAGTGAGAACATCTGTGAATAGTATCACTAGTTAGTCCTATGTCTGGACCTATAGGGTACACAACATAGAGGGAGAAACTTTCCCATTGTCTGTAAGTATTATTTGTGGACACCCAAACCTTGGTATAAATTCTTGTAAAAGCATATTTATAACTGAATCAGCACTCTTGTCTGGAATTGGATACACTTCTGGCCAAAGACTATATGAATCAACTATATGTCGTAGGTATACATTTCCCGATAATGTTTTTGGATGAGGACCTGAAATATCCAAACTTACTTTCTGCATTGGAAATTGAGGAATATCGGTATCTTGTAAAGGACATTTAATTATCTTCATGTTTCTTAACCCTACACTTTTCACATGCTTCAACATATTCATATACGCTTTTGAATAAATTCGGCCAATAATATTTACTGCTAATAGCCTTCACTAACTTATCTCGTCCAAAATGACCATTATTATCGTGGTATGCCTTTAAGACTTCTTGTTCTAAATGTTTCGGAATATATTTTCTTACTCCTTCACCTTTTTCACTGATATAATATAATTGATTGTCTTCTTGTAACTCTACAAACTTTCTTTTAAAACTATTTTCCCCTGTTTCTTTCAATTTCTTTTTTATCTGTACTACTTTTGGATCTAATTCTTGTTCTGTTTTCATATCAAACTGTTCTAAATGTGGGTCTTCTGTTCTAGATTCCGACTCTTGCTCCGATGGTAAACTCTCAAATTCTTCCCTATTTATTATGGCAGAATCTAATATATTTACTTGCCAGTTTCGATCGTCTACCTCTGGTTCAACTTCATCTTCCGTGTTTCTGATGACTGTTGTACGGGATTCTAGACAAAAGATCGGCGCACGTATTATGTTTCCCTGACACATATTCAACCTTAGCATTGTACCCTTGTAAATTCAATGCCCACGTTTGTATTTTCCTATTTTGTATTGGTGTTCTAATATCGCTTTAATGGCATGTGGTCGTTCTAATAATGAAATTTGGCGTTATGTAAGTAATAATTTAATTTTGCAGCGTAGTGTAAGCATATTCCTTCCTTCCCTTCACCTAATCCTTTGTTTT
>JACEFZ010004262.1:0-15000 GCA_014155875.1 Cepaea nemoralis
GAGGGGAACGACAGACAGAGAAAGACAAACAAGTAGTAGATACGTTGGCAGACATAGACATATTAGCAGACAGATAGATAAACCTATGGACTGATAGACTACCACGCAGACAAACTAGGAGATAGATGGAATGACAGACTGCCACACAGACAGACTAGCAGACAGACGGACTAACAGCAGGTCCGCATGGCCGAATGGGTAAGAATGCGTGTTCTTAAACATCCGGTGTGCTGATGCCGAGGTTAGCGGTTCAACTCTTACACCGGACAGCTGGACTAAAATGTTGACCTGTCGTCCTTGACTTTGGGACGTAAATTACAAGTACCTCTGAAGACGGGGTGGGTTCGCCTGATGGCGAGGAACACTGTTAATAAGGAAAGCTAATCCACACCCAAAATTCAGTCCATCACTATTGTACATAGTGTGTATTGATTACGCTTGAGTTCAAAGCGAGCGAGCGCAGACAACAACAACAAAAAAATAAATAAGACGGACTGACAGACTAGTGGAGAGAAATATCAGAGAGAGAGCAGAGCAGACCAAGGAGACATTGAGTGAATGGACCGGTAAGGCAGGTCGATTGAATGGTTGAAGAGTTGTAGAGATAGACGAGAGAGAGAGATGAGAGAGGAGAGAGAGAGAGAGAGCATAGAGAGAGGAGAGAGATAGAGAGGAGAGAGATAGAGAGAGAGAGAAGATTGGGGGCGGAGATGAAAAGAAAGAGGGAGGAGAGCGGAAGAGAGAGAGAGAGAGGGGAGAGAAAGAAAGCACGAACGAACATTGCATTTCGACGGTCACAAATTGGGCACTTCAGGCCCGTCTTACATTTTGGTCCTTCCAGTCACTCATCTTTTGCAACATCATTTATCTACTTCTGTCATCTTACAATCACATAGAGGAAAATGTTAAATGAATGAGAGAGGGCCAGAGAGTGGGGAGTTGAGGTGGAGAGGGAGAGATAGGGGTGTGATAGGGGGGAGAAAGGAAGGGATGAGGGAGGGAGGAGAAGGAAGAGGGAGGGAGGGAAAGAGAGGGAGAGATGGATGGAGGGAAAGAGAGCCTTAAGAAACCTGCAGCTTAGTGTAGAATGATGAAAACTCCAGTCCTCCCATGTGCCCAAAGAATGTTTCGGTGCCTGACATTTTGTTCTCACCTGGAAATATTGAGTGCACTATACGTCATACCACAAATGGCGTCCGTCTGTGTTTGCTTATCGACTCACTTGTGTGTGTGGTGAGTGTGTGTATGAGAGAGAGAGAGTGAGAGAGAGAGAGAGAGAGAGAGAGAGAGAGAGAGACAGAGAGAGAGAGAGAGACAGACAGACAGACAGACAGACAGACAGGCAGGCAGGCAGGCAGGCAGGCAGGCAGGCAGGCAGGCAGGCAGACAGGCAGAAAATGGAAGACAGGAGAGTCAGCGCGAGAAAGAGAATGAGAGAGCGCTTGTTGAATGCGAGAGAACGATATACAGGGAGAGAGAGTATCCTCTTTGTAAAAAAATAATGCTATTGTAACAATGTAAGAGCCGGTCTCCCTGGTCTACATCATCATAGGGGTTACACAACTTTCTCAGTAATCCCGCATACTCTCGCAAGTAACGTGACGTGCGCGAAAATTGGTAGCGGTTCTCTCCGCGTCGGTAACTTACGGAGTATGTGAGCCGGTCGCCCAGAAAGCAATGGCAGACAACTGAGTGTAATCTTGCCAAGAAATCAACGATCAGCTGAAAGATGCTGATGCTGGCAGCGATGTCCTGTAAAGGATATGCGAATTTGAAAAAACAAAACCAAAAAAAAGAAAACAATTTAAGATAATGGGAGACGTGATAGTGGTATTCAACATAATTATAAACTTGATGATGATGATGATGATGATGATGATGATGATGATGATGATGATGATGATGAGGATGATTAAGATTATTCAGATGGTACTGATGGAAGTGAAAGTGATGATGCTGTTGACAAAGATTATAAAGATTAAGATAGTTATGGTAGTGATGATGATGACGACGACGACGATGATGATGACGACGATGATGATGACGATTATAACCACAAAACAGACAAAGAGAAATGAAATACTCGTCTACCGCGCTTAAATGTGGCAGCTTTAAATATCACCTGTGATCACTGGCTACAGCTGAATTAACTCCTGACCATTTCCTCCAAGCCTCACTCGACACAGAGAACAGACCGCCTCTATCCCTATTCCCAGATGGCGTGTGAAGTAGTCGCTGCCTTCAACGTTTGTTGTCTTAACTTTTTTAAGGTGAGCGTGAAAGACCAACAATTGTTGACTCAACTTTTCAGGCCATCTCTCATGCCCCGGCTCATTGTTTGTTTTGCAAATTCTCTCCAAGAAGCAAGCGGGTTGAACATTGTGGCATTCAGCTTTCATTCATGTCTTGGGTGCTCCTATTGGTCTCGGAGCTACGTTTGTCTGTGTTCAGAACACATGACACGGCAAATAGTTAAATGATGTGGTCTGTTGGCAAGAGTGCGGGACAAACCTAAACCAAGTGAAAAGTAGTCATGTAGCAGGTTCTGCCTTTGGAGTGTAAAGTGTTAGGCTTTCACACATGCTAGGCAATGAAATATGTAATGGCATGATCGGTTCCTTTCCTCGTCATTTTATCCTGTCCCCCACCCCCCCCCCTTTTTTTTTAAATTTGCGTTCACATCCCTTTGAATTCAAGCATCCCGGGAAGGTTAACCCGGTAACAAATGCCCGCAGAAGTCGGATGTGTCGGACCTGAACGGCGCAAGAACGCAGCTCTGCTGTAAACAGGCACAACGCAGTCACATCCGGAAAAAAAAATCCGGATGAACGCAGAAGAAGAACTCAAGCATAGTCCATACACGTGCTATTACTTCTAGTCCACTGGACTGATTTTGCTTGTAGATTAGCTGTTCCTTATAGCAGTGTCCCTCGCCATCAGGCGAACCCCACTCCGACTTCTGAGGTACTTGTAATTTACATCTCGAAATCAATTACGGGAAGTCAACATTTTTGTCCAAATGACTGGTGAAGGGGTTGAACCAGCTACCTCGACATCACCACACCGGAAGTTTAAGAGCAGGCGGTCTTATCCATTCAGCCTTGCTGACCTCCCACCGTCATTTTAGGGGGAGGGGGGGGGGGGGTCCAAACCAGCCATAAAAAGACAAGTAAGTCTAGAAAGGATAACTATGAAGTCAAGTGAACCAGAGGCTGGACGGGAGGAAGACCACAAAAACCAAACAACCAACCAACCTACCTATCCACCAGCTAACCAAACTGCCTACCAACCACCTAACTTATCTACCAGTCAAACAGCTCACCAACCAACCTGCAAACCAACCAGGCAACATACAAACCAGCCAGTTAACCAAGCAATCAAGCAACCAACCTAGCGTATCCAACCTAACAACCATAAATTTATAATTCCGCTGTACAACATATTTAGGCCATCCATAAGCACTACGAAGTTTCGTGCTATGTGCTGAGATTATCTTTTGTGTGACCAATGGGAGGGAGAGCGACAGCATTAATGTAATTATCCGAGTACAGTAGGAATAAATACACAGTCCTTGTTGTTTGTCGGTTTGGGTTCAAATCGACGTCATTTGTTGTAATAATGATGCCATCCTTGGCTCCCACTTCTGTAATCAATGACCAGACGGAAACATTTTACTTAAATTATACATTAGGTGTCCAATTTCTAGAGTGTTTGCGGGATGTGTGAAGCCATGCAATGCACGAAGAGAGTGTAATGAAGGGATTTCAGCAACTATAAGCGATTTAGAGCACGCATTTCTCTCTCTCTCTCTCTCTCTCTTCTCTCTCTCTCATCTCTCTCTCTCTCTCTCTCTCTCTCTCTCTCGCTCGCTCGCTCGCTCACTCGCTCACTCAAGCTCTCTCTCTCTCTCTTTCTCTCTCTCTCTACTCGTCCCCCCTCTCTTTCTCTCTCTCTCTCTCTCTCTCCTCTCTCTTCTCTCTCTCTCTCTCTCTTCTCGCTCGCATCGCTCGCTCACTCGCTCACTCAAGCTCTCTCTCTCTCTTTCTCTCTCTCTCTTTCTCTCTCTCTCTCTCTCCTCTCTCCTCTCTCGCTCTCTCCTCAACTCTCAATCTTCCTCTTTATCTATCTATCTATCTATCTATCTATCTATCTATCTATCTATCTATCTATCTATCTATCTATCTATCTATCTATCTATCTTTCTATCGATCTATCTATCTATCTATCTATTTATCTATCTATCTATCTATCTATCTATCTCTCTGTCTGTCTGTCTGTCTGTCTGTCTGTCTGTCTCTCTGCCTACTTGCCTGCCTGCCTGCCTGCCTGCCTGTCTGCCTGTCTGTCGGTTAGTCTGTCTCTTTCTCTCTCTCTCTTTTTTTTCTCTCTCTCTCTCTCTCTCACACACACACACACACGCACACACACACACACTTCCCATCTCCACGCGGGTGATTGCACGTCTCTCACGCCATACCGCCTCTGTATGTAAAACTCTGCAAGCAACACTAAAGAAATAAAACCAAAAACAAAACGAAAACCCACACATACACAAACAGAATTAAGCCCGGCAAATTGTAGATATTCAATAAGGAAGTACGGACAGAATCACAGAACATCAGTTATCAAGCAACTGATTGCTTCAAACATCCACATCAGAACAGATTGTAGAACTGATTCAAACGAATCAGGAAGCTCCCTATAAGTGTGGCTTTCTAAGCTCCATGAGAGTGGCTTTCTATCATAGCAAAAATGGCCGCAGATGTGGAAAGTATAACAATTATGGCTATTTTATCAACTCTAGTGATCGACTAGACGCAGTTTTCAATTTTTGCCAGACTGTGTTATTTTAGAGCGAGTGATGTAATTTAATTCAATTCACTTTTTTTTTCTGCATTGAATAGCCTCTGTTGTCATGTGGTCGTTTTGGTGCAGTGATTCTCAATCTGTTTATTCTTGTGGTCATTTCGTCGCACTGGTTCTCAACTTGTTTATTTCAGTGACCATCTCAAGTTATTGTTTTGTTTTTTCATAACGTTTGCTGACTTTGAGCTCAAGCCTACTCCATACAGATGCTACTACTTCTAGTACAATGAACTGATTTATCCGCGTGGATTAGCTTCCCTGTTACCAGTGTCTCTCGTCATCAGTGAACCCACTCCGATTTCAAATGCACTTGTAATTTACGTTCCCAATTCAGGGTCGAGAAATGACTGATGTAGCGATTTAACCTACTACCTCGGCAAAAACACACTGGATGTTTAAGAACGAGCGCTTTTATTCATTCTGCCATGTTGACCTCCACCATCTCACGTTGAATCCTAGGTTGTCCAAATGCTGTGATCCCTAATATCGTCACAATTAAACAAACGTTGATTAAGCTACAATAACATGTTTTATGTCCTTTGCTGGGTATTGCAATTAATCGCAACTCACGTTTTATTTACTAGGTAATTTTGCTTTTAGTACTTTGTCTTTAATTTGCACATACAAGGGGCTTCTCATAAGTCTTTAGACTGACCATGAATGAGTAGGCGGAGAAAATTGAAATTTGGCACAGAGCTTATTCCTTCTCGGTGTAGCCATCACCTAATTTATGAATTTCTGCCATCTCTGCGTGACCTTGAAAAGACCCTCTGCATAAAACAACCTATTTTTCCAACTTAACCAGTTATCACAAGCCATTATCTTCGTGACATCTTCGTCACTGTCAAAACGATTTCCTTTCAGTTTTTATTAAAGTTTGGGAAAAGAAATAAGTCTGATGGAGCCAAAGCTGGAGAATATGGAGGGTGTGGAAGAATTTCAATATTCAAATCGTTGGCAGTTTGCAGCACAAGCCGTGCTTAATGGGAGGGCGCGTTGTCTTGAAGCAAAGGCAGAATTTGCGTATGCGCTATCCCTCGTTTCTGATCACAACCTTTCTTAATTTGATAAGGAGATCTGCATATTACTGCCCATTAACCGTGTTGCCATGAAGCATGTAATCTTTCAATGATGACACCTTTGACGTCCCAAAAAACAGTCAGCATCACTTTTCTTGCAGATATTTGTGCTCTTTGGCTTGACATGTGTTGGCGAGCCCGGGGTTTTCCACTGCATGCTGACAATTTTGGATTCTGGGTCATAATGGTGAATCCAAGTCTCATCTACCGTCACCATGGTCGTCAACATGTTTTTCGACCGCCACATGTTGAGCAACTGGCCACAACAATCAACCCGTGTTTGTTTCTGTTCACATGTCAGCAGGCGCGGGACCCAGCGGGCACACACTTTTCTCATGTTCAGTCTGTTGTGTAAAATTCTAAAAACTGTACTCTTACTCAGTTTTGCTGAACCCGATATCTCTGCAATTGTCATTTTCCTATCCTGGTCTATGATTTTCTTCACTTTTGCAGCATTTGCATCATTGCACTCTGAGGACGGTCGTCCTGATCTTGGCAGATCAGCAACTTGGGAACGGCCACACTTAAACTGCAAACACCATTTTTTTACAGAAGCATACGAAGGACAGACTTCCTCAAACACTGGCTCCATCTCCCTGTGTATTTCTGTAGGTGTTTTTCCCTGTAACATCAAGAATTTTATCACAGTCCTGGCGTCTGATTTCTCCATTGTTCTGACAAACCGTTGGATGTGCAGATCTAGGTCAATATGGTGTGTTGTGCCATGCACCATATCGGAGAAAACCAGTTGAGGAGGGATATTCATAATTAATATGTCCATTACAAATTGAATGAGCTATACATGTGCCAAATTTGAATTTTCTCCGCCTACTCCTTCATGGTCAGGCTAATGACTTATGAGAAGCCCCTTGTATGTTGAGACGCTGTGAAAAGGTGCTCGTCGGTCTTCTTCTTCTTCTTCTTCTTCTTCTTCTTCTTCTTCTTCTTCTTCTTCTTCTTCTTCTTCTTCTTCTTCTTCTTCTTCCTCCTCCTCCTCCTCCTCCTCTTCCTCCTCCTCCTCCTCCTCCTCCTCCTCCTCTTCTTCTTCTACTTTTAAGATTTTTATTGGCCCAACGGTCCATAACCACCTAATCCAAGCCTTTCATAGACCAGTCCCTGCTTGATTGTATTTTTGGCTACTGTATGAAGTCGCCAGTTACATCCCTCTTTAGTCGCCTTTTAAGACCTGTTTGGTACTAGATTTTCCCGACTTACTGAATGTTCATATTATGTCAAAATTTAAAGTTTTGAGTTTTCATATGTCGTCAAAGTTTAAAGTATTTAATTTCCATATAAACTCGGAGTTTAAAGTACTTAATTTTCATACATAATCGATGTGAAAATTATTGAATTGCCATATACAGTAGCAATTTAAAGTAATTCGCTTTCATATATAATCCACATTTATGTATTCAGAGTTTATGTACAGTCGAAATTTACGTTATTGAATCTTCATATATTGTCGACATTTAAAGTATTACGTTTTAAAATCTAGTCGAGATTTAAAATATTGATTGTCCATATATAGTCGAAGTTTAAAGTATTTCTTTTGTACAAATAGTCGAAGTTATCGAAGTTTAACGTTTTGGGTTTTCATTTGTAGTCGAAGTTTAAAGTACTGAGTTTTCATAATCGTAGTTTTAAGTTGTTATTTTCACTATTGTATGTGCATGTAACCACTTTAATGCGTTTTTATAAATTAAATATTTTAATAGCCTAACCGAAGGCCAGGAAATCAAAACGAAACAGTATCTAAAAGTGAGTGGCTACTGTTACAGCTTGCCATTAGCAGCTACCAAAATCTCTCTGTCGGAACTTTAGAGTTATGGCACAAGTGAATAATAATCCACCGTCTATATATACTGAAGTTAAGCAAAGGGCATCTTCCCACACCTTTTGGGTTTATGGGGCTAGCTCCTTATTTGTATAGACCAATCGTCACTTGGTGGGTGATTTAGTCAATATCACAAAGATCGCCTTTACTTTCCTGAATATTTCTTGGTACCGATTTAGGTCCAAATGGGTCCCGGAAGCCTGGGTCTAATTTTGTTTTAAATTCCGGGTTCGAATCCTCCGTAAGGTGTGGAGTTTCTTTTTGTCGGGGGCAAAACAAAAACTCTAACCTGCACAGTTCGCGGCGACTGCAGAATCCAGGCTGCCTTACTTCCTCAGGCTCAATCACCCCTGTCATACACCGCAGGGTACTACGAGGGTAAGTTAATAAGTGAGTCACAAATTGCTGTAGAAAAATAATAAATATGATAACAACTTGAAACCAGTTTATTTTTATACATACATTGTCCCTTTATTTCTCAACATAATTTCCACCAATATTGATGCACTTATCCCATCGTTTTATCAGTCCTCCCAAACCGGCTGCATATAACTGCGTGCTCTGTTTTGTAAACCGCGTTTTCACTTCACATTCAACTTTGGGTCATTCGCGAAATGTCTCCCGCCAAGGTGTGTTGTCAATGTTTATGCTGACAAATGTTTGTCCCGTAAAGCGGTGCATGCCTAAGTAGAAAAAGTTACGAGGGCGAGTCAATAAGCAAGTCACACAGTTCTGTGGGATAGCGGGTAAATGAAAACAAAGCACGCAGTTCTATGCTGCCGGTTTGGGAGGACTGATAAAACGATGGGATAAGTGCATCAATGTTGGTGGAAATTATGTTGAAAAATAAAGGGACAATATATGTACAAAAATAAATTGGTTTCAAATTGTTGTCATGTGTAGTTATTTTTCTACAGCCATTTGTGACTTACTTATTAACTTACCCTCGTATATATTGGCATTAAATGACAGTTTTGACAGTCAGGTCTCTCCATGGGGTTTTTGAACACGACTGGCAAACACGTGAGCTAGGCTAGCCACTGCCCTTCCTCTGTTCCCCGTCGTTTAAAAACGAGGATAGACAGACAGAAAGACAGACAGAGAGACTAACTGACTGAAAGACTGACTGACAGACTGACTTACTAACTGAAGTTGCTAAATCCCTCCCACACATCATTTTTATTTTGCTCTCGCTCGCTTTGAAACTCAAGCATAATTCATACACACTACTTCTAGTAGTGCTGGACTGAATTTTGCGTGTGGATTAGCTTTATAAGTGTCCCAGGCGAACCCACTCGGACTTCAGAAGTACTTGTAATTTATGTCCCCAAGTCAAGGACGAACACATCATATACTAAACTTGATACGAAATATTACTATGAATTCGGGAAGAACTAATGTCTTGAAGTCACCCCAACTCTTTAAAATGCTATGGCTTATTATATACAACCACCATAGCACCCTGTACCTTAAAGCCAAGTCAGCCACACTGTAATTTATTCCTGACTTTACTGTAATCGTACTCCGTGAACAACACACTCGGGTCTGCAAGAAATACAATTGCCCAATTATAACAATGCAGCGAAACAATGTATGCTTCTGATAATAAACAGTGACAGTAATAATAATAACTAGCTGACCAAAAATAGTCACAATCAATAACACAGCTGAGGGAAACGAGAACAGGGGAAAAAATGATGGCGAACACAATCACAGTAATTAATGCTTTACGACTTTGTATTTAGGAATATGGGTGAGGGGTGAGGTCGTACCGACCTGGCTTTGATAAATTTGGTGTTATCTGTGGTATCTGGTTGTTATCTGTGATATCTGCTGGTTATCTAAAGGACGCCGGGCTCTCATCCTTTCTGGAGAGTGATGGTTGTTGAATTAGCAATTAACTATATGTTATTGGAGAAGTGATGGTAGCTGAATTAGCAGTTTATTATATGTTATTGGGTGAGTGATGGTTGCTGAATTAGCAGTTAACTGTATGTTTAAAAAATGTTATTGGGAGAGTGATGTTAGCTGACATAGCAGTTAACTATGTGTTATTTGGGGAGTGATGGTTGCTGAATCAGCAGTTAACTATATGTTATTGGGGCAGTGTTGGTTGCTGAATTAGCAGTTAACTATATGTTACTGGGGGAGTGATGGTTGCTGAATTAGCAGTTAACTATGTAAAATTGGGGGAGTGATGATAGTTGAATTAGCAGTTAACTATGTGTTATTGGGGGAGTGATGGTAAGTGAATTATCAGTTAACTATATGTTATTGGGAGAGTGATGGTAGCTGAATTAGCAGTTATAGTCTGTCCAGAAATGAATGCCTTCATTCACTATCAATTATTTTGAAAACTGTCTGTTGCAATGTTATGAAATTTTTCCTGCCGTCTTATATTTATCCTCACCCAAGGAATATGTCTTTGATAGTTCCAAAAACAACGTAAATCGTGGAAATCGGCGACATTTCTTTGATGTTTTGGTGAAAAACTAGTGATTTCTCGGTAACAAACTTGTTTTACAGTAATGCCCCGTTCCGCTACGCGAGGCTCATGTCATAAGGTCAATCCCATGTCCCACGAGAAAATTAACTATTCAACGCTAATGTTTCCATGTGAAGACGTAATACATTTAATAATGTGCACTTCATCTCTGACCCGTAAATCATATACCGCATATAAACAAACTTTGAAATCTGCTGTACAATCTCCAGAACAAAAATTGGTTTGTTTGTTGTGAAGACATAATGATTAGGTTATATGCTAAACCTCATCATTTTCCCTCAGTTGGTTACTGAGATATGGAATTTTATATTGGGGCAGACAAAAGTAAACAGACTATAATTATATTTTATTTGGGAAGTGATACAACTGTTTCAATAACTAATTATATGTTCTTGGGTGTGAAGTAACTATTTCGACAGCTAACTATATGTTTTCCAGCGGGGTAGTAAATGTTTCAAGGGCTGACTGGTAGATAAGTAAGCTGGCAGACATGCAGGCATTTAGGCAGGCAATCAGGCAGACAGACACGTTTCTAGATGTTACTGTAAATGTTTCTATCCCGGTTGTTTCTTTAACACCCGTCCCAAGTAGTTATTTATTATTTTACCCCATTTTACCCCACTATGCTATTATTTTACAACATCAAATGCCTGGGACAAAAAGGGTTAAAGTTTAAACAGCAAGAGACAGAAACAGTGAAAATAGTAGTTCTGTCTAAGGGTCGTTATCCCCAGCGCGAATCACACACCAATGAAACAAAGAATACGCCAAAGAAACGTGTAATCAATTGTACACTCACTGTAGCAACACTTTGAAGCCCAGACTTGAAAGCGAAAGTGGAAAGTTTTCACTAACACAATCATTATTTATTCTTGTGGCTGTAAGACGCTGTTTGGTATTGCCTGGCTCAAAGTTAAACATCAGAGTAACTTTAGAATCAGTGTTGTAAATTGGGTACTTTATTAAAGCAGGCAAGACAAACAAACGGTTGAGGAGGCAGACATTTCAATCTGGGATTGAATATACAGCGGGAATGAATGTAATAGGGAGCTGGGGTGAAATCATGGAATTTGTGGAACAACATGTCGGACTCCAGTGTGAGATAGTAGTCAGAGGCGGCTCTACTTATCAGAGTTATTGAGTAGGTAGCTTCAGGGCCTCCGGGTTAAAGTGAGATGTTCGGAATCCCCTGAGGGTGTCTTCTTCTTCTTCTTCTTCTTCTTCTTCTTCTTCTTCTTCTTCTTCTTCTTCTTCTTCTTCTTCTTCTTCTTCTTCTTCTTCTTTTTATTATATTATTATTATTAACAAGATTAGAACAAGAATCCCCCTCTGCTGTGTGTCCACCGTGACGAGGTAGAGGGGCTTGTGCGTCCCAATGACCCCAAGAGCTATGCCGACGGTAGCACAGCTACTGGTAGGGCCACCCATGTCGGACAGGTCAAGGGAGAGGGACCAGACGAAGAGACACACAAACCTGCTGCCTTGTAGGTAGACTGGGGACAGTCAAAGGCTAGGGAAAGCACCCCAAATACATGCTTGTCGAAATCGGATGTACTGAGCCACAGGCTTGACAAAGCAGTGCAACGTGAAACCTGCTGCCTTGTAGGTAGACTGGGGACAGTCAAAGGCTAGGGAAAGCATCCCGAATAAATGCTTGTCGAAACCGGATGTACTGAGCCACAGGCTTGACAAAGCAGTGCAACGTAACTTAATTCATGATGTCACAAATCAAAATTAATCGATATGGTGCTAATCCCGTGAAGTCCCATCAGGCGGTGATAGTGCCGGGCCCCCTGCCTCGAGGGGGTCCACCCATGACTACTGGTGGTCACCTTCCCCTGTGCTGTGGAGTCAAGGCACAGAGGAGTAGGTTAAGAGCTATTGACCAAATACCCCGGACACTCAACATACTACAGTGGAATGCCGAAGGAGTTTACAAGAAGAAAGACTCCCTAACACAGCGTCTTCATAAAGATAGAATAGATGTGGCATGCATTCAAGAGACACACCTCAACGCCAATCACAAATTCTCAGTCAGAGGATATCAGACCACACGTTTCGACCGCGAAGGACACAAAGGAGGAGTTCTAATACTTACACGAAATACAATACCTTGCAGCGAAGTATCTGTGATCTCTAACAACCAAACGGAAATTATAGGTGTTGATATAATGATAAAGGACGTGAAAATAAGAATCTACAATCTGTATAGCCCAGCAGATAAGGACCTTACACTCTCAAACATGAAAATAACTGACACAAACTGCATTATTGTCGGAGACTTTAATAGCCGTTCAGAAAGATGGGGATACCCAGATACTGACAAAAGAGGAGATGAATTGGAGGACTGGGAAATAGACTCAAATCTCCATCTACTCAACAAAGCGGATGACACACCGAGCTTCTACTCCAGAAGATGGCTTACCACTTCTACTCCAGACTTAGCTTTCTGCACAGGAGACATCCTCCACAAAATCGATCGCCATGTGCTGGACCAATTAGCAGGTAGTGACCACAGACCAATCAAGCTTGAAATGAATATGGAGTATGTTCCACAGGAGCAAAAGCCCTTGCCCCGCTGGAATTACAAACGAGCAGATTGGGACAGATTTGCCATACTAACAGACAAATATTGTGAAAACATAAATATACGATATGGCAACATAAAGCAAATGGTGGAAAGTCTAAACAGAGCGATAATACAGGCAGCCACTGAGTCCATTCCAAGAGGAGCGAGGAAAAATTACAAACCATACTGGACTGAAGAACTACAAAGTTTGGAGGACAAAGTTGAAGATGCCAGGAAGACAGCAGAGAGGAGAACAAACAATTGAAGCAAACATCTCTCTCAAAGCCATCTCAGCAAAATATAAAAGAACAGTAAATCAAACAACAAGAGATTGTTGGAGGGAAAAAACAGAAAACCTGAATTTTGACAGGGATGGAAACAAACTATGGAAACTAGTGAAAGCCATGAACAATGAAGGACCTAGAAACAAACAAATAACAATTAAACAAGGAAATGCCTTGCTTACAGGCAAAAAGGCTGCAAATGCACTAATGGAACACTATGCAAATGCAAACCACATTGATATTACAACCGAACAGAAGAAAGCAATCAAAGACAAACAGATACATCATAGAAATAAAGAGACAGCAGCAGAATATATGATGGCAAATCTAACAATGGAAGAAATGGAACAGGCAATGAATACCCTAAAAAAGAAGAAATCACCAGGAAAGGATGGAATCACAAATGAAATGCTAATAGGACTAGGCACCAAGGCAAAGAAGAAACTACTAGCAGTCCTAAATAACAGCTGGAAGAGAGGAATAGTCCCACAGGCATGGAAGGAAGCTATACTAATACCAGTCCCAAAGAAAGGAAAAGACCTGGAAGAACCAAATGGCTATCGACCTATCAGTCTACTTAGCTGTGTAGGAAATTAATGGAACGCATTATCAATGGCAGGCTAACATGGCATCTGGAAGAAAACAAACTCTTAACACCACACCAAGCAGGATTCAGAAAATACAGATCCACTGAAGATCAAATAACCTATATAGCTCAGGAAATAGAGGATGCCTTCCAAGAGAAAAAGCACACACTAGCAGTCTGGATAGATTTAGAAAAAGCATTTGATAAAGTATGGAAGGAAGGACTGAAAGTAAAACTGCAAAACATGCATGTTTGTGGAAAAATGTATAAATGGATCAGCCACTACCTTGAGAACAGAACTGCCAGGACAAAAGTACAAGGACAAACAAGCAAAATGATGCTGCTGGAGCAAGGTGTCCCCCAAGGAGGAGTTCTTTCACCAACATTATTCCTAGCATATATAAATGACATCACAGAAAATTTTCCAGCCAGAGTACACACATCCTCCTTTGCAGATGACCTAGCCATATGGACATCTGAAGAATATATTAGTACAGCTAACAGCAGAATACAGCAAGCCTTATTAGCGCTAGAGGACTGGTCAAAATCATGGCTAGTGAAGATAAGTGAGGAGAAAACAACATGCACAGTGTTCTCCCTCTCAAATAAAACTCAGCAACCTAAGCTGGTATTGAATGGAAAAATATTGCGCCATGAAGAAAATCCAAACTATCTAGGAGTCACCTTTGATCGTCGCCTGACATGGAAGACACGGTTGAGAAAAATCGAACAAGAGCAAGGCAGAGAATGGCAATCATGAAAAAGCTTGCTGGTACAACGTGGGGAGCAGATGAGAAAGTTCTCAAGAAGTTATATACTGGACGGGTGAGGCCAGTACTGGAATATGGGCATTGCAGCTTGGGCAACAGCAGCTAAGTCAAACTTTAACAAAATAAGTAGAGTCCAAAACCAAGGAATGCGAATCATAACTGGAAGCCTGAAGACAACGCCTATTAATGAACTAGAAAAGATCACTTGTTTACAACCAATGCAGGATAGAAGAGATAGCAGAGCCCAGCAACAAGCAGAAAAATTTAGAAGATTGACAGACCACCCTATGTACAACAGATTTAATGGTTTTGGAAAGGGAAGACTGAAGCGTAGCAACTTTATAGAAACTGCAAAACGAAGGATTAGGGCAGATCCTATACTTAACATATCAACAGTCAAGCCCATACACAATGCAGACAAGTTCCCAGCTTGGAGACAGCAGCAACTGCCTGAGATGATAGAAAACATTCCTGGTATTGAGAAAAAGAACACTCAGCATGAAACC
>JACEFZ010004262.1:22500-50000 GCA_014155875.1 Cepaea nemoralis
CTGAGTTTGAGCTGAGTTGAGTTGAACTGACATGAGTTAATCTGAGTTGAGTTCAAAACCGACAATATATCCGTCGGAACATTCCCATTAGCGCTTGGTGCCCAACTTCACCAACCAGCGAATTATTGCAATATTAACGGTACCAGTATCAGTTTGATTATGTGTTCGGCATTATAAATGAATCATTGAGTTTATTCACACATTTGACGATTCCTGTTCACTTTCCGGCAATTTATTGTCCAACGCTTCGCCAATACAACAGTTTACAATTGCCACTGTTCTCTGCCCTTTCGATTCTCTGACCTCTTGTTCTAGATCGCTAAGTTTCACAACTGTTCTATTTATCTGTTTATGCTAATCCTACCAGCGGGCTCTTTATGCATCATGGAGTTGTAACAACGATGGCTATTCCATAAATTGTTCTATTGTTGCTGGCTGAAGCCTTTGTTCAGCATCGATTACCCGAAATCAAGTTAGGGAATTCCCTTTCGCCTTTGATTCACCGATACTTTCATTGGACCGCCGTTGCAGCAGCGGCTTCACCGCCCTTCCTGGCTCATTTACTTGAAGATACTTTTGTTTAAATGTTGCATGACCTTTGCAGGACGTTTTGGATGAGCAGCAATACCGGCAACTGGCAGCGTGCCGTCTTGATAGGCGATAGTTTGTCGCATCGTGCTTCAATAAAAAAAAAAAAAAGGCATAACTTACAGCCCGTGGCGGTAGTGAAAGCAACTGATCAGACCAATTCGCGTTGTAAATGTTCGTCTACGATGGATGCATGTGATCGCCAGTAACAACAAAGGTACCAACAATATCAACAATAACAGTGCGCGTGTGTGTGTCGTTTACAATTAACCGTACTAGCTGCTATTCTTATCACTTTTTAGTAATTACGTCGAGTTCACTGTGTCTGGTCTTTAATTAACAGGATACACTTCTCTCTCCCTCTCTTTCTTCCTTACCTTCTTCCCTTCTCTTACTCTCATCCTCTCGTTCTATCCCTCACTTTTTGTCTTCCTCCCTCTCTCCCTCTTCCACCCTCTCTCCCTTTTCCTTCCCCCCTCTCTCAATTTATCTCCCCCTCTTCCCTTCTCTCTCTCTCTCTCTCTCTCTCTCTCTCTCTCTCTCTCTCTCTCTCTCTCTCTCTCTCTCTCTCTCTCTCTCTCTCTCCATTTCCCCCAGACAAATCAAAAATCAATTCCCGCCAAATTTCACAAACCAATACCAATCAAACACAACACATATATTTTTACTGGACAGAGTGACTTCCCTTGTGCCAGAAATTACGGGACTTGATTGGCTAGAAACAAACGGATCTCCTATCATGGCTGTTGCCTATTGTTCCAGCTTCCCTGCTGTTTTGTGTCTCTTCTCTGGTCCGCTTTCATGATGTGCTGCATTTAATACGCCCTTACAAGTGCGCCCGGGGGGTAGGGATATCTGATACATCCTTTCATCGGAAGGTTAAAGGTTATATTGAGAATGTTCATCTCGGTTTCAGTTGTTAGAGGTTGCTTCGGTTCTGCTAATTTTCAAATTAGCGTTAGCTTTAGCGTGTTTGCCGAGGAGTGTGGCGGCAATATGTATTATATTGGGCGCATAAAGTGGCCAATCAACAAGATAAGAGTTTCTTTGGCGAGGTGGCTAGGCCACCTGCTTCACATTCCGAATGTTGTGGGTTCGATTCTGGTCTATGTCGTTCGGTTCACGGGTGCAATTTTCTGGGAGAATCCTGTGGGTCGGCGCTGGAGCTACGGAGTTCGTGCTTTGTGCAACACTTTCGGCAGGCTGTCTTCTGGAAAGAGACCGAGCCATGTGGGATAAAACTCGGTGTAATAAAGTCGAGTCTTTTAAACCCATTTTTTAAGCACAGTCATTCAACAAACATAAGTCAATCTCCGTGTTAATCTCTGTAATTCTTCTTTCCGTGTGTCTTTGGGTCTCCCGATATTTCGCTGGCCTGTGGGTTCTAGGCAACTGAGTGTCTAGCTGTACTATCCTCAGATTTTCTCAATGTGTTCCCTTTCAATGACATGCGTATCTTTTTCACCTTTTGATTCACCGATATGTGTTTAGCTGTCTCCGCGAGCTCTACACTGGTGATTCTAGCATACCATTCTATACCTCCTATTCTGGGTAAGCATCAATTAATAAATGTTTGTAGTTTACTAGTAATTATGTTAGTCATTCTCCATGCTACTGCCTTGTATAGTTGTACCGATTTAACTGATTCAGTGTCAAACAAAAAGTAGGATTGAACCAAACATTGTACACAATCACATGAACAAGGATTGTAATGTAAATTTCCGTTCACTGAGCAATAAAATTGCGGAAGAAACCACGAAACAAAACAAAATGTAAATTTCCGTTCACTGAGCAATAAAATTGAGGAAGAAACCACGAAACAAAACAAACAACACGATTAACCTAATATGGTGATATATTATCCTTTTGTCTAAATGGGAGGTCACATTTGGCGATGCATTATCCGTCGGCACTGGATTAGTTAACTCGAGTGTCAATGTTGCTATTATCTGTAAAGGACCTGCCACACCTGAATCCATCTGCATTGTGATTTTTCTCTTCATAATCCGCAATCCCACATACCGCGCTCGAAACACCGCTGCGGGCGACTTGGTCTGCACACTGCCTTGCTCTGGTTTTCATACAATGTTATGAATGCCAGTCGTTCAGAAAGAAATAGGCTAACTATTTAACATAAACTTTACAAGAAATCACAATTATCCAAACAATTTTGGGGCTGACTGCAAAGTAGACACTTATAACCAAAGGCACATATGTGCTTTTCAGCTCAATTGTTAAATGCCCAAATTTATACCCAAATGTGTAGGTCAGCATTACTGAATGGATAAGAAAGCGTGTTATTAAATATATGGTGTGCTCGTGCCGAGGTAAGGGGTTCAACCCCTACACCGGACAGTTGGACTAAAATGTTGAAACATCGTCCTTGACTTGTGGGAATAAATTACAACTACCTCTGAAGTCGCAGTGGGTTTGCCTGATTTCGGGTGACACTGGTAATAGAGAAAGCTAATCCACAAGCAAAACGCAGTCCAATGCAATTGAAGTAATAGCACGTATATGGACTACACTTCAAAGTGACGTATTCAAAGCACGTATATGGACTCAGTTCAAAGCTAGTGAACGAAACAAAAGATATATTCAACAGATACCCGTATGTTGTCACAGGAAACACGCCTGCTGTCAGTACCCTGACCTTTGCTTTCAAACAGAATTGGCTTTAAAAAGAATAATACATAACAAAATAGTACAAGAACTCCAGAAACAAATTCTAGACATCAACATCGCTCATCAGGTTGGACACAAATTGCTATGGCAGTCATGAACTACCATTTAGGTCTGTCGACAGAAGAAGAGCAGCAACAACAGATGCCGCTAAAGGACAACATCTAGACTTAAGATTATAGCCCAGGTCCGGGCAGACGGAGCTAATTTGCTGATGTACGTGACGTTTGAGCGATAGGGCCAGCAGTGTTGATGGAAGACCCTCAGCAGACGGTCCTGGTTGGTACAAACCCGTCTGCTTCCGTGGACAAGTCGCGAGTGTCGGCGAATTCTCTCCTCGCGCCTTGTGGTGTTAATTGTGCCGTGTCTTTTGTGGCTCCTCACTAGAAAGGTGCCAGAGTTTGCCGTTTGACTGTTTTCTTTGTTGTGTGTGTGTGTGTGTGTGTGTGTGTGTGTGTGTGTGTGTGTGTGCGTGCGTGCGTGCGTGCGTGCGTGCGTGCGTGTGTGTGTGTTAAAAGCAGAACTTTCTCATTTTTTTTTCTTCTATTGGCGTATCTTTTACCTTAAGCTTTAGACGAAATTAAGATCTATCTATCTATCTATCTATCTATCTATCTATCTATCTATCTATCTATCTATCTATCTATCTATCTATCTATCTATCTATCTATATATCTATCTATCTATCTATCTATCTATCTATCTATCTATCTATCTATCTATCTATCTCTATCTATCCGTACTGTCTGTCTGTCTCTGTCTGTCTGTCTGTCTGTGATTCCGTCCGTCTGTCTGTCTGTCCGCCCGTCCTCCCCGCCGATGTCCGTCCGTCAGTCCGCCGCCGCCGCCCGCCCGCCCGTCTGTCCGACCGCCCGTCCGTCAGTCCGCCCGCCAACCCGTCCGTCTGTCCGACCGCCCGTCCGTCAATTCGCCCGCCCGTCCGTCTGTCCGACCAACTCGGACATGCGCCTCCTGTAACAGAGTTAGGAATAGGAAGAAGGGGCAACGAGGTGTGCATAGTCAATAGGGAAATAGGGCACGGTCAAGCACCATAATATGGGGTAGTTAGGATGGGTCGTCCGATGACGAGGCTCTTGGAAACAAGGTCAGTTGTGAACGACCCATCCTTCGAGATGGACGTATGATTGAACTGGGCAACATCTGGCTTGATTCTGAATAAAGTAATATGAAGCCAGAACCGTCTTGGTGTTGTTGATAGTTCACCGTTACTTCGCTGCACTGTTACACTCCCCCTCCCCGGCCCATCCGTCCGTTATGTCATAATATTGGAGAAGGAAGGAGAGCTGTGCACAGTTCCCATGAAGATGTTACTTTGGCACCGGATCTGGAGACCAACCTCACATGGATATATACAAATCCTTGTTTAAAATGACGTGACCTGAACCAGGAAAAATAAAACTGTGAAATAAGTTCAGAACTAACTAAACGTGTGTACAACGGACAGTTTAAGAAGTATCATCATCGCCTTGTAACCACAGGAAGGGAAAATCCCAGCCACATCGCTCCGTGGTAGAGGTTGGGAATCACACCACTGTGTGGCAAACGCAGCCCCGGGGACCGAGTATCCACCGGGATATGTGAACAACTCTGCAGCTGAGCAAAACAGGGCACTCACTTGTCCTCACAGTCGGGAATTGCTATCATAGGTAAAGATAGATCGTTGGTGAAAGTGGAAAGCAAGGTGAAAGCATTACATTATGTTTTCAAGATTTCATGAATTTATACAGACAAGAATTTTCATTACAACTTATAACCGTCGTAATGGCGGAACGCGGAAAGCGCGGCTCTTCTGTAATGGCAGAATTCCTTTTTACATGAGGTGAATGTAGGTGTTTTTTTTTACAGTAAAGCTCATTGAATGGATATTTATCAACGATATCCAATGCTTTTCTCTTGAAACTTGAGATAAAGAGATGATGTGCAGCTTAGTTTTCACTCTAGTAAGAACGACAACTTCTTTTACCTCCCTTGATTGAAACCCCAAAATAACTAAATATTACATTTCACTGACAAGGGAGAAGACACAAACCCACAGGAGTGAAACCTTGCGTGGCCTTGCTGTCTAAACCAGCCCGGGAAATTGATGACAGAAACACGCAATATAGACTTCCAACTCCTCGGTAGGAAGTCTTTGAAGAAACTGAAGATAACTTAGAGATGTTGGCAGTGTTCTTGTAGCTTTCGAGTACTCGATAGCTTCATATACTGCAGTGGATACGTTTGATGAAAATTCTTACTCATGCAGTCACAATAAAATAAATACAAAGATGGCTACGTTTAAAGGGACATCTGTATCTGCTTCTACAGACACAGAAACACAAGGAAACACGGTAGTTGTGATTTATTCAGTCAAAGTCACCCCATGTTTGTTTCTGTTGGAACACTTCCGGTAATCTGTGACCTCATGTTTACGTTATTGCTACTGAGTAGGTCAAAGTGTTTATTACACATATATAAAACACAAACTAGAAGTCTCTGTGGCGAAGTGGTCATGTCGTTTGACTCGGGCTCCAGAGGTTGTGGGTTCGATTCTGGGCCGCGAACCTTCAAGTTCACGAATGCATTCTTTTTCGGAGACACATGAGGGTCGTCGCTGGAGCTAAGGAGTTCGTGCTCTGTGCGACGCCTTCCGCGCTGCGAAAGAGACTAAGCCATATGGGATTTTTTTAAAAAAACTGGTGCAATGAAGTCGACCTTGTCAACTTTGAAGCGACTTTTATATAATAAAATACAATGTTTATTACTGTCCCTAAGAAATTGAACACTGAATACTTCGACACAATATTGATAGCTGAGCGTGAGCTCTTATCCGCTCGGTCATGCTAACCTCTTAATGTCAGACTACTGGACTTATACTTGCCAAGAAAATCAACCTGGGGTTGATAGCTACGTCCTGTCCTGCAAAGGACATGCAATGTTTTTGTTACCTCCCCTAGAATCAACCCATAAACCGGTCAACTGCACTTCAACGTTGTCATCTCGTTTAGAAAGCAATGGCAACCTACGCAACGTAAAATTATAAGTTATGAGCTAACTCCTACATAACTGCACTCAGGACATTCCCACACGCTCTCCATACCTTCGTTCAACAGCCAGCGAAGAGTCATTCTACTAATCTTTCCAACAGCCATCTGATTGAATGTTCCTCTTGAATGGTCTTCCCTCTCAGTTTTGAGATTTGTCCAGAACTCCTGCCGATCCCCCGCTATATCATCCTCTCTACATACGGGTTCTCAGTCTGTTCCACCGTTTTCTCCACTTGGTCCTACAGGCGCCCGACCACCACTCCCTTGTCCATAAGAAATCTACCACCAAGAGGTGCATTCCCAGCCAGCCTATCAGCCTGTTCATCTGCCCCCCCCCCCCCCCCCACACTCCCGCATGACCAAGGCAGCAAATCCATACAGTTCTCACAATCTTTGACCTCTGAAGCGAGGCAAATCGTAAAATTGCTTTCTAATTCAACCTGGGTTTGGGGTTGATCGCAAGGTCTTCCAAAGAACATGCAACATTTTCTCAGCGTCTATGTTTCACACTTTGAGACTCCCTGATTCTCCTCATCTCAAAGCTCGTTTATGGCCAACGCTCAACTTATTTTTGGCAAAGTCGCGTATTTTGAATTTCTACCCTGTTGCAAGAAAAACGAGAGCTGGTTGTTATTTTGACAGTCAAGCCATTGTGGGGATGCGAAAAATATTTACGACCGTGTGTCTTCTCCTGCAGCCGACAGCAGGTGCGGGGAACAGCCAGGTCGCCCAGAAGCGTTTTCCCCAGGGCCAGATTTAAACTGAATTCCACAGTTCCGCTTCGAATGATCTCGAAAATAGACAGTGTCTTGTTTTATCGCGTCATTTGAACTCAAGCATAGTCTATACACGTGCTATTACTTTAAGTGCACAGGCTGATATTTGCGTGTGGATTAGTTTTCCTTATTACCAGTGTCCCTCGCCATCACGCGAACCCACTACGACTTCAGAGGTATATTCCTAGAGTTGAAATAGGAGACCCTGGTAATGTTAACAGGACAGTATTTTGGCGTAGATGAACTTTAATCAAATGTTTACCTTTCTGTAATCAGTTGAGTTGAGTTGAACTGAGTTGAGTCAAGAACCGACATCATAGCACTGGGGACTTTACAATACGTGCTCATTCCTCATCTGCAACAGCCAGCGAAGAGTCCCAGTACTGATGGTACCAGTAGCAATTTGATTATGTGTTCGTCTGGCCTTTCCTGGGAGCTTTGAGTGTCGGCCAGATCCTCTGGTCACTCCTTACAGAGCCAGTCTTTCCCAGTCGCGAGCATCTATCCGTTCTTCCTCCTTTCCAAGCCGCGAGCATCTATCCTTTCTTCCTCCATCCGTTTGTGTTTGGTGCAAACCTACTTTTTCTTTGGCACTGAATCTGTTAAAACTAGAAAATCCATTGAAATCTATGCTTTCTTGGAAACTACCAGGCATTCATTAATTCTGACGTCCTAAGCTAATCCATGTTCTCGCCTACCTCCTCCCTATATACAGTGATTTCTAGACAAAAGACAGCTCCACTGTAAATAGTTACGCTGTGGTGTGACCTGTTCGGCTTTTACATATACTAGATCACGACATTTGAGGTGGGGTGAGCAATTCCCTCCCTCGTTGTCTTTCCTTCCAGACAATTCCCA
Source organism: Cepaea nemoralis (assembly GCA_014155875.1). Classification (NCBI taxonomy): domain Eukaryota; kingdom Metazoa; phylum Mollusca; class Gastropoda; order Stylommatophora; family Helicidae; genus Cepaea; species Cepaea nemoralis. Next base: position 30,452 of record JACEFZ010004262.1, read on the forward strand.
AGACAAATTATGACAGTTGCAGAGCTCTCCTTGGCGTCTTCAAGGGCTAGCGGGGTGGTCAAGAAAGGCACTGTAACTTCACATGTGAGGAGAGGTATGTTAGGAAGTACTCAAGTCATGACAGGGCGCAGCACGCATGGGCTGGGTGGAATTAGGCCTGGGTTGGTCGTGGTTTCTCCATAGAGTTGTGCTATGTGGTTGTCAACTGACTCCAGTCCAATACACGAGGGGTGATTGGGGGTGGGGGCAGAAGAAAGGGTGAGAGTGAGAGACAGAAGGGAGGGAGTGAGAGATTACGAGAGGGAGAACGAACTTTATTATCAAAGGGTTAACAATTGAGCACGCACAGACAGACAGACAGACAGACAGACAGACAGACAGACAGACAGGCAGCAGGCAGGCAGGCAGGCAGGCAGGCAGACAGGCAGGCAGGCAGGCAGGCGGTCAGAGAACGAACCTTATTATCAAAAGGTTAAGAATTGGGCATGCAGGTCCGTCTGGAGAGGGAGAAGAGTGAGAGGGAGAGAGAGGGAGAGACAGAGAGAGAGACAGAGACAGACACAGAGAGAGAGAAAGAGAGAGAGAGAGAGAGAGAGAGAGAGAGAGGGAGAGAGAGAGAGAGAGAGAGAGAGAGAGAGAGAGAGAGAGAGAGAGAGAGAGAGAACAAAACCAACTAACAAATTGTATTTTCAATGGGTTAAGAATTGGGCATGCAGGCCCTTCTGGAGAGCGAGAGAGAGAGAGAGAGAGAGAGAGAGAGAGAGAGAGAGAGAGAGAGAGAGAGAGAGGGAGGGTGGGGAGAGAGAATAGAGGTTTAAATTATAATTGCCCATTTCTTATATATTGTGTAGTTTATCCTCTAATATCTACTTCTCTTTCTTTGTTTCTGTGGACGCCAATCAATACTTAAGCATTTATTCTACGCATTAACCTTCATAGCCTAAGGGATTATCCTGGGTTTTTTTCCCCTAACACCTTTGTGCAATATGCCATTGGACGAACCGTGTAATCGGTAATCGACTTCATAATTTACGTGCTATTGTTGAGTAATTTGCTCTCCTGATGATTGGTGTCGATACTGCCACAGCATGCCGAATCTCTCATTATTGCCAACAGTTAGCCTTGGTAATGGAGCTCAGTATGACAATGTTTACATTTAGTGTCAATAGGGAAGTAAATGAATGAAAATAGCCATTGATTAGCACTTACAGATATGATAGAATAGACTGCCAGTTCTTTCTTTAAGCCCACTAGACAGCAAACAAGAATACCTTAAACACAAGGGGTATTTAAAACTAACAATATAAATTACATAATGGCCGTGTTGTTACGTGGACTCGTGGTAGCGTAGTGGGTACGTATTTGACAGCGTATTATGACAGCTATTTTATTTTTATTGTAACGGTTCATATCATTGATGGTTCAACTGGCACCTTTACACAGCGTTGTGGTGCGTAACGAACACGACAAGGCACGTAGTCATCCACTTCACCCGTATTCGTCTCCGGTCGTCTTGACTTGTCTTGCCACTGGGTTCAGATGGACTCAGGCGAGAGAGTGAGGTCGACGAATTGCGTAACTCTTCCTCACTTTAATCGAATTCATCTCGCAAGTCATTCTTCATCCAACTTCATCTATCCCCACTGGATGAAATGAGTTGTTATCATCATACTTGATAAACAAACCACCCACCGTTAGTGACTCTACTTATGTTTATCATAGGCTCGTCGTCTTATTTCACACGATATGTGATGGTGTTTTAGTAATGCTTGTTTGATATCCTTATTGTAAATTTAAGAAGTCGGCGCTTCGGAAAAGATAGGATCCCTCTTCTTGAACTCCCGATGCGCTGAAGTCGGGGTAGAAGGTTCAGTGTCTATACCGGCATTAAGTTGGACGTAAGCTTCGACTTTTCCTTCAGAAAGCAATGGCAAACTGTTGAATATAAAATTTCCAAAAAAAGCAACATGGAAGTGATTACAAATGTCCGACAAAAGACGTGCAGATTTGTTTTAACAAATGTGACGTTTGTTTGTTCTCCCTTCTTCTCCCCTCCGCTGCTCTTTCAATGTGTTGCATTACATCCACCGATGCATCTCATAGGCTAGATTCTCCGACTTCGGCATGCGCTTATGTAAGGTTTGCTGCCTCTAATAGATTCCATCCAAGGTAACGGGCGCTATCTGTCAGATAAATATAGTCAGATGGCCTCCTTACTGTTATTTATCGGTTGGTATATTTACGGTAATATAGTCAGTTGGTCTCCTTGTAGTAATATAGACAGTTGATCTCCTTGTTGGTCTCCTTATGGTAATATAGTCAGTTGGTCTCCTTATGGTAATATAGTCAGTTGGTCTCCTTATGGTAATATAGTCAGTTGTTCTCCTTATGGTAATATAGTCAGTTGGTCTCCTTATGATAATATAATCAGCTGGTCTCCTTATGATAATATAGTCAGTTGGTCTCTTTATGGTAATATAATCAGTTGGTCTCCTTATGATAATATAGTCAGTTGGTCTCCTTATGGTAATATAATCAGTTGGTCTCCTTATGATAATATAACCAGTTGGTTTCCTTATGATAATATAGTCAGTTGGTCTCATTATTGTGATATAATCAGTTGGTCTCCTTATGATAATATAGTCAGTTGGTCTCCTTATTATAGTATAATCAGTTGGTCTCCTTATGATAATATAACCAGTTGGTTTCCTTATGATAATATAGTCAGTTGGTCTCCTTATTGTGATATAATCAGTTGGTCTCCTTATGATAATATAGTCAGTTGGTCTCCTTATTATAGTATAATCAGTTGGTCTCCTTATGATAATATAACCAGTTGGTCTCCTTATTATAGTATAATCAGTTGGTCTCCTTATGATAATATAACCAGTTGGTTTCCTTATGATAATATAGTCAGTTGGTCTCCTTATTGTGATATAATCAGTTGGTCTCCTTATGATAATATAGTCAGTTGGTCTCCTTATTGTGATATAATAAGTTGGTCTCCTTATGATAATATAATCAGTTGGCCTCCTTATGATAATATAGTCAGTTGGTCTCCTTATTGTAGTATAATCAGTTGGTCTCCTTATGATAATATAGTCAGTTGGTCTCCTTATTGTAGTATAATCAATTGGTCTCCTTATGATAATATAGTCAGTTGGTCTCCTTATTGTAATATAATCAGCTGGTCTCCTTATGGTAATATAGACAGTTGGTATCCTTATTGTGATATAATCAGTTGGTCTCCTTATGATAATATAGTCAGTTGGTCTCCTTATTGTAATATAATCACCTGGTCTCCTTATGGTAATACAGGACAGTTGGTATCCTTATTGTAATATAATCAGTTGGTCTCCTTATGATAATATAGTCAGTTGGTCTCCTTATGATAATATAGTCAGTTGGTCACCTTATTGTAGACAAGGACCTTTCTAGTTATACAACTGTTACAATAAATAGCCTGTCATGAGCCAGCGCCTCGTCTTCACATTTTGGTTCCTTGGTATTTGTCTCTAGTTCTCCCCATTAGCTCCACATCGGTGTTTCTGTGGTACCAATACATTCCTATTGCCCACATTGTCAAAGAACATTTCCAGCCAAAATAGGCCTTATCAGCCATCTTATAACTCACGGCTCTATACTTTCAACCCCACTGGATGAAATGAATGGTCATCATCATCCTTGATGGACAAACCCCACTGGATGAAATGAACGGTCATCATCATTCTTGATGGACAAACAACCCCACTGGATGAAATGAACGGTCATCATCATTCTTGATGGACAAACAACCCCACTGGATGAAATGAACGGTCATCATCATTCTTGATGGACAAACAACCCCACTGGATGAAATGAACGGTCATCATCATTCTTGATGGACAAACAACCCCACTGGATGAAATGAACTGGTCATCATCATTCTTGATGGACAAACAACCCCACTGGATGAAATGAACTGGTCATCATCATCCTTGGTGGACAAACAACCCCACTGGATGAAATGAATGGTCATCATCATTCTTGATGGACAAACAACCCCACTGGATGAAATGAACGGTCATCATCATTCTTGATGGACAAACAACTACAGATATTCCCTTCTCTTTTGTGCGGGCACCAATAAGTGAATGTTTGTAGTTTATGTATAATCGTTGTCGTACTTTTATGTTTTTTGTTACCTTTTTGGTATATTGTATTCTGCGAACAACAAACGATTGCTCAAATATGCGTTGGCGTTAGCAATCAGGCAATTCCAGCCAGTTTTGTGCAAATAGAAAGAGTTCACTGTAAATTTGAAATTACTTTTGGGATAACAAATGTTCCACATCTGAACAATACCTGTGAAAATGCGTTTTAACTGTTTCAGCTGAAGTATTATCCATTTATTCACTTCAGGTGATATATAACTCTGCAGTATGCACCTGACAATAGGCAGCGAAATATGTCAGGCAATAAATCGTTCAATATTGTTTTTGGCTTCTGTGTTTAAATTTAATGCAACCTATTTTCTTTTTGTTCACTCATTTGTAACTGTATTGGCAGAGCTTACAATTTGACCTTGTTTCTGTTCAGGCGGAAACGTCCTGGCCAATCAGCCCTTCCATTTAAACTGGGCGTGGATTTCGTTGGAAAGTGACGTATTTCTGGTCAACGAGACAGAACCTACCCTCAACGTGACCCTGAGGAGACGGGGTTATCTGGGAGAAACGGCATTTGTCAGTAAGTATCTGTCCATGTCTTCACTTTATATAACTGACATTTGTGAGTGTCTCTCCATGCCTGCACTTTATATTACTGGCATCCGTTAGTGAGTGTCTGCCCGTGTCTTCGATTTCTATCACTGATATTCGTTAGAGAGTAACTGCTCTTATCTTCACTTTATATCATTAATTATGAAGAGGTGTGTACAGTTATGTCTTGAAGCCCGTGGTGGACATTTCAAACACCTGTTATAATGAATACTTCATTGGCACTTTCCGGCTTCCCCAAAATAGCGTTAAACCATAGCAGTGACTATTGTAACAAATTTAATGAATTTATAGTACATTTTTCATGACGTCATGTACTTCATTTTTTTTTTTCAAATTTAACCTACATACAAAGTGTGGTGAGACTTTACAAACACCCTGTAGTAAAGCATGGATTATAATCCTGGTTTTTGTTTTTTCTGATTCATTCACTTAGAGTGGCTTGAACTGCTAAGACTACAATTATTGATGAATTAAAATAAATGGCTCATATTTCATTCCAGTATTTCTACAAGTCACGTATAATAATCTGTGTGTTGATACGTGATGGAATCTTCAGTTATAGCTCAATATGCAGCATAGAGCTTAAAATTACTAATGCAAATCACGACTCGAAATAGAGGAATCCCAAAAATCAAGCCTACGTGAATAAGGAGTTGAACCGCGTATGCTCATAGTTAATGCAGAGATGGCGCTTGACTGACGAGGATAACAATTTTGTCATTGCCCGGCCAAGTTGACCCAGACAACCAGTCAGACAGAATCATGGGTAATGCTGTTTGGCGCGAATAACGTAGGCCTTAGCAACTTTAGCTTTCAGCCTTAGAATGTCATTACTGTTATCCATTTATAGATAGGCACAAGCACAGAAGTGTATTCTTTTGTGGTGCTCACATAGGGAAATGGAGAACGATGGAAAGTGCTTTGGGATCATGAGTCAATATATTACTGGATATTGCATTACTGGGCGCTTTTTGTGGAGACGTCGAGAAAACGAGGAAGAATGTGAAGTTGGATAATGGGGAAATTGTTAAAACATGTCAGCAGATTTTATTCGGTCACTGTCGTAATAAGTGTCGTCCCTGGGGTGAGGGGAATCAACACCCACATTCTTTTAATCCCATATCATTATCTTGAGGATCTTCTGGATTTCTGTCCACAACACCCCGTCAGTCCTTGGATCACTCTCTCTCTCTCTCTCTCTCTCTCTCTCTCTCTCTCTCTCTCTCTCTCTCTCTCTCTCTCTCTCTCTCTCTCTCTCTCTCTCTCTCTCTCTCTCTCTCTCTCTCCTTTCTCTCTTACCACTGGACCATGCCCCCTCTCATTCTTTTCCAAAACATACTACACAACTCTAGCGTCTAAAAAAATGACAAATTAATTTAATAAAGAAAAGTGTCAGGTATGTGCAAAGTGTATGTGTAGAATGTCTGTCGTATAATCTAGTGTATATGCAGAATCAGACCGAACAGCTTCAGGAGCAAAGTCTGCTTCATCACAGTACTGGCCACACAACAGCACCATAGATCAAGTACAGAAGGACCTCACCAAATGATGCGTTCTCCCCGGCCAGATGTCGACTTCCTCCAGTAGCTCTTGGATAGTCCGGATGCCTGGTCACCAATAGTGGATATAGTCCAATACTGACCATAAATCTGATACACACAGCGTAACTAATATGTCACTAAAAGTTCTGTGCTCTGATAACACTTGTACAATAAAATAATGTTCACTGTCAATTTGAAACTAAATGTTAGTTGTTAATTTCTCACTGGAAATCACCAATTGGAAAACACAATGATAATTTTCAAGTTCTATATATAACTACTATTGTTCCTGTTACTGGTGGTATTGTAATTATCTTCACTCTATTATGATGAGAACTACCACTGAGGAATCACTCTTATATGATCATCGGTTCACGCTCAGCAGAGGCCAGGCTCCTGCAGACCCTCTGGATTATGGGCCCAGTGCAAAAGCCCGCTGAGTAAAAACTTCCTTCAATGATCGAGCCATAATCATCTTCTATGACTTTTTTTTTGCTAGCTTTCTGGAAAACATATTGGAACCTATTGAAGAGAGAACACACCTGGTGAGAGAGTGTAGGCCGACGGCCGCACTCAGATATATAACAGAGAACAAAACTCTGTCATAAGGCAGAGGAGCTCATCACATCGGTCTGAGTCATGGTAAGACAAGGAAAGACTAAAGGAAAAGTGCAGAAACCCAGTAGATACCCTACTGAAAGATCCCACCATTTGACATTTCCTTTATCCCCCCAACCATCCTCAATCTCCCTAAATAGCATCCCACTACATTGTTCTTAACTCACTGAGTTAATTGATATCTCACACTAGCTAGTTTCAGCAACGCTATAGCCTACTGCTGCCGACGCTCTTGTCACGAGCGCCATGAGTTAACCAGCTAATAATACCGACGTTTGCGTGGCGTATATTTTCTAGGCCACAACAGTCGTACTAACAGAGTAAACACAGCTGCACAGGTTACATCGTGTCAGCCCATAAACACATTTGGTGGTGAGTGAGAAGGAATGGATACATCGAGTTGGCAGTTCATTAACAGTTAGAATCACATATGATTGTCGGCTTAGGATATGGAATGGTTCCGTTTGTCATCTATACTGCCGGACATCAGACGGAAATGGCTGCTGGGATTGTCACCACGGAACAGAAGATTGACAGTTTATCAACAGGTCGGAAGTGCCCGACTAGGGAGAAAACAGTGCATCTGTCAATTCTTGGTTTCCGGCGCATCGAGAGGATTGACGGGGTTATTTGCAACTCTTTGTTGTAACTCGACAGGAACTCGCTGGCTTGTTTGAGAATCTAAACTATTACTGACAACTTTGACAGGACTAAAGCCAGGAAAATGGATTCTTGACAAGGGATGATCTGGCACGGTGCCACCTGTGTGGGGGCATAAAGGATAACGTCACGTGGCCAACTTTGGTAGTTTGCCATATAAACCCGAGTTGGGATCAACTAGGGGGGACTTGAAAAATGCTCTAGTCAGAGTGTCAGGGCACTGCAGTGCTTAGTGGAAATAATATCTACCGTGTGTTAATTAGTGACTTAATTTTGCACGTGCCTATAATGGCAGATGTAGATATGATTGATAGGACTGCAGTAGTGCCATTTAAGGTATAACCTATTATAATATATTCGTTATAATTACTTTAGGCAGTAGCCTTGTTAAACTATAGTGTGATGATTAGCACTGTTAGTGGAAACTAGCTAGAGTAGTGAAGTGATACTTGGCTCTGTTAGCTAAAATAGATTAGTGAAGTGTTGATAAGCTTTACTAGTTGAGAATTGAGTAATGAGGGATAATTGGGATCTTCCCGTAGGTGTCCCTGGTGGGCGGGGTTCCGCATTCTGGTTGCTGATTTTTTCTTTGTCATAGCCTGATTCGGCTCTAGGTGGGTAGCTAATCTGCTCTGTGACTAAGTCTAGTTAGCTAAAGATCATTAAGCAAGGTGATAGGCTTACACTCAGCCGAAGGGATCAGTGACTAGTACTATCACCAGATGTGTTGTTTCTATCCTAGGTTCCCTACCAGATCCAAGGAAACTCTACAAGTTTTGGGAAAGAATTAAAAAACCCATTCTGAAGAACACCAGTTCAAGAGTCAATAAAGTTGCATACAGAAACGTAACTTACGCTAGAAGGAAATTGATTCATCAAAGAGAGTGATGCATACTGATGCACCACACAGCATCAGACAGTAGTAACGAACCGAGAACCGGCTAAGAGTACCTAGTGTTAGTACAGTAACAATTAACATTAGTAATTAGCACTTATGGACTGAATGGTTCGATGTGCAACGAGGATGATCTGTCGACTAACTAACTAACTAACTAACTGCGTACACACTACAAAAGACTTGTGCAGTTTGTTAAGGAACGTTAGGAACGGACATTGTGTAGAGTGCAACCGGTCCATGATTAACTGTTAATACCACCGGTGTCTATTTCGGATGTTCATGAAATTGGATTACCAGAGGTCTACAGAGGCAAAGCAGTATCCGGCAAGATGGTTTCGGCAACGGGTGAGAAGTACATGTTCTGACGTACCGTGCTGTGGTCTATCTTTGCTGGGATCAGCTGACTGGGTTGCTGTCTGAGAGTCAGAGTCTACACACTTTATAGAACACGTCACACATTTTCTTCACATACACGTCTCATATACGTTACACTTTTATTTTAATAAATTACTCTTTATTAATTTTTAGAAGCAAGATTTGTTGAGTATGTTGCGTTGGGGAAGTATGAGAGGGGGCATAGTACGACAGTGAGAGAGTGATAGGAAAAGGTGTCCATAGGCTGATGGAGTGTGTTGGACGGAAGCTGGTGGATTCTCCAGAATATTGAGAGGGAAAAAATATTATAATGTGGGTGTCGGCTCTCTTCACTCCAGGGACGACACTGTAAAGGAGGACACGACATTATTGGGGGCTCATAAACGTGATCTTTGGACAGCGGGATCTCTCGTAAACGTGATCTTTGGACAGCGGGATCTCTCGTAAACGGGATATTTGGACAGCGGGATCTCCCGTAAACGGAATCCTTGAACAGCGAGATCTCCTGCAAGCAGGAACGTTTGACAGGGGGATCTTCTGACAACGGGGTCTTTTGACACGGGATCCTTAGTTATAAGAGGGAGATATCCTTTTGGAGAATCCAGCTAGAGTGAATGTGGATAGGAGTTAGGACTATTATCTTACCTGTTCACACTTCACACGTCTGCATAGGTCTGTGGTCCTGATTCTACTCTTGTCACTGAGTGAATGTGCTGTGTGTGGTAATATCTAGATTTATAGTACTTGTTCATATATCTGTATAGTAATTTGCAGTTATATTGTACTAGACCTGCTAGCTTACCTCTCTGTATAATGGCCACCCCTAAACTTAGCACAGCAGAATTAAAGGCAAGGGGGGAAGAAATGGGATTGGCGGGGTCTGCTCTAACGGATTACATACAGGAAGTGGAGAGAGAGTATCGTCAAGCAGAACGGGAAGATCGAAAGGCCGAGTTGGAATTGAGAAGGATGGAATTGGAAGCTGAGCAAGCAGCTAGGAAATTAGAAGCTGAACAGGAAGCACAGAAAAGGGAGCACGAGTACCGGATGAGGGAACTCGAGTTGAAGAGTCAATCTAATGGAGAAACTGAGGGAGCAGTTGGAGGTTCCTCCATCCCAGGATCAACACCAGTAGGTGGACATGGGTACCATGCTATGAAGTTTCCTTTAGCGGTCTACGAGGAGGACAAAGAGAAGATTGACCAGTACCTTCAACGCTTCGAGGCTATGTCTGTTGCAATGGGTTTGGAGCGTAACAAATGGAATCTTAAGCTATCCCAGGGATTACGCGGGACGGGATACGAGGTTTATACTCGCCTGCCACCAGGACATGAGAACAATTATGATGAGTTAAAGACGGCTCTGCTGAAACGATTCGAGGTTACGTCACATACCTACCGGAAAAAATTTCGAGCAGCGAAACGAGAACCGGGAGAGTTGTTTGCCGCCTACAGTTTGCGTCTTAAATCTTATCTCCATAAGTGGATGGATTTGGCTGGGTTCGCACATGACTATGAGAGTCTGGAAGAGCTCATGGTGGTCGACCAGCTGAAGAAGCAAATGTCTAAACCTCTCAGGACGTTCCTGGGAGAACAAGGAGCGGAACGTATTGACCTCGTGACAAAATTAGCAGAACGGTTCGTCGAGGTACATGGGGAGGCAGGGGAAAACCTTTCCACCAACACCAAAAGTCAAGAGAAACATGACAAGAAGAAAGCCAAAAACTCAGGAACCAAAAAGTGGGAACCTTATGGGCAAAAATCAGAGGATAGTTCAGAGAAGAAGAAGGAGTGAAGCAAGAGCACTTCAAGCTCTACACCTAAACGACCGTGGTCGGAGAAGTGGTGTTCAATTTGTAAGTCACCCTCTCACAATACGAGGGACTGCAAATCGAAGGCTAAGAACCCTCACTTTGCAGCATGTCAAGTGACTTCCAAGGAGGTTGTCACGGAAAATGCCAAGGTCAACAAGGAAGCACGCCACCAGGAGAGCTCATTCAAGTCCGACAATAGAAAATCTAGGACAGGGAAATGGTGCAACCAATGTCAGTCAAACACGCACAATGCTATTGACTGCAGGGGAAAGTCAGGAGACACTCAATTCGTCGTGTGCTCAGGGAAACCTAAGGTGGAGCCCACCGAACAGGTCGAGGCCGAGGAAGAGACTCCAGACCAGGAAAAACCACCTGTAGTGGAATTGGTAGAGGTTAACGGTCGTCAAGTGGAGTGTTTATACGACACAGGACTGGACGGGGAGGCCGTGATTTCTGCGGATCTGGTACATCCAGAATAATTCACAGGTGAAACCATGGAGATACAGCCTGCACAGAAGAGTGCTGTAACCATGAAGTTGCCCATTGCTAATGTGGAGATTCGGTCACGGTACGTCACCGGCACCATCAAGGCCGCTGTATTGACCGATCCCATTTTCCAGTCATCCTAGGTTGCCGGTATGTCTTTCTGGGAATGCCCAGGGAGCCAATTCATATGGGAGCAATGCAGACTCACTCTCAGACGAAAACGGAAGAGGCAGACGCAATTGTGACTAACCCAATGCCGGGGGAGCTACGAACTGCCCAGAGTGAGGATGATACTTTACGTCCTTGCTACAAAAAGCTGCAGAAAAGTGCTGATCCACCAGGACGGGGGCAGTACTACATGAAGAATAGGATACTCTACAGGAGAGCAGGAAGGGGAGACAACCTATACGGTCAGTTGGTCGTCCCGAAAGCTCATCGGTCCCAGATTCTTCATATGGGGCATACCATCTCCTTTAGTGGACACATGGGTATTGCCGCCACCATGCAGCGGATTTCCTGCCACTACTATTGGCCGGGAATGACAGATGATGTGCGTCGGTATGTGAAGTCATGCCCTGAGTGCCAGAGGGTGGCACCGAAACACTGGACAGCACCGGTGATGTTGGGTGAGATGCCCATCATGAACTCTCCTTTCGAGAGGGTAGCCATCGATATCGTGGGTCCACTTCCCAGGACTAGGAAGAGGAACATGTATATACTCACAATGGTGGATTGCTGTACAATGTGGGGTGAAGCCATACCGTTGACCACGATTGACTCGAAAAGAGTGGCGGACGCACTGATGGAGGCCTTTACCAGATTAGGCTTTCCGGATCAAATTCTGACGGATAATGGATCTCAGTTTTGTGGAAAACTCATGGAGGAGGTATTTAGGGTGTTTCACTCTAACCACATACATACCAGCCCTTACCACCCTCAAGCCAATGGACAAGTAGAGCGTTTCAACGGCACGTTGATGACAATGCTCAGGAAACTAGCGCAGGAAAAACCTGATAGGTGGGATGAATATATCCCAGCAGCACTCTTTGCCTATCGGGAAGTTCCTCATGGCTCAACAGGACTACCACCCGCTACGTTGCTGTTTGGTCGTCCAATCAAAGGACCGTTGGAAGCCATGTTGAGGAGTTGGACTGAAGAGGGGACGTCAGAAGAAGTGATCTCATCCTATCAATACGTGGAGGAACTGAAAGAAAAACTCCACAAGGGATGGACTCTGGCATATCAAAACTTGAAAAAGGCCAGGAAAAGACATGCGGCTTACTACAACCGTAGGTCTAAAGAAAGATCTCTAGAGGTAGGAGATAAAGTCTTGTTGTTACTCCCAACGGGAAACAACAAACTGGAGATAGGTTGGCAAGGACCATTTCCCGTGGAAAGGGTGATATCCAGAACCAACTATCAGATCCGGATCCGGGGAAAGTCGAAGATTTTCCATATCAATCTCTTGCGGAAATACGAAGAGAGACCAGGAGACAAGGCAGCTCACCTCATGGCAATGGCAGTTGCAGTGGAGACAGAAGTGGGAACCAGCGAGGGCAGGGAATATCCCTTGGAACACCAGGAAAGATATAGGGATGTGCAAGTGAACCCTGATCTGACCTCCCAGGAGAGGGAAAGGATAACCCAGGTTCTCAAGTCTCATAAGGAGATACTGACTGATAAACCAGGACGAACGAGGTTGGTTGAGTTCGATATGACTTTGACCACACAGGAGCCTGTTCGCCAAAAGGTTTACCCAGTGCCATTCTCTAAAGAAAAGGCCCTGGAGGAGGAAATACAAAAACTGCTGGAGGATGACGTGATTGCACCATCCACATCCCCATACAATGCGGGGGTAGTTTTGTTACGCAAACCAAGTGGAGAACACAGGTTGTGTATAGATTACCGACTTCTGAACAGTCATACACAGTTTCAGGTGGAACCTTTGCCGAATCCAACTCAGTTATTCGCTAGGCTCCATAAGGCTCGGTACTTTTCAAAGGTGGATCTGAGTCGGGGGTACTATCAGATACCAGTCAAACCGGAGATTCGACCACTGTTAGCTTTCAGTACACCCAGTGGACACTACGAATTCAAGGTCATGCCCTTTGGACTCAGCAATGCACCTAGTGTGTTTACACGCATGATGAGGACTTTACTAGATCCGTTACAGGATCCGTCCATCATCTCATTCATGGATGATATTCTGATTTCTAGTGACAGCTTGGATGACCACTTACAATCCTTGGAGAGAGTGTTTAATAGACTCAAGGAAGCAGGGCTTACTGCTCGTCCAACCAAGTGCATGATTGGTTACCAGACTCTGGAATTTCTAGGTCACACCATCACTCCAGGACACATTGTCCCAGAAGAGAAGAACCTGGAGAAAATCAGAAATGCACCAAGGCCAAAATCGAAGAAGGATGTGCGATCTTTTCTCTCGTTGTGTGGGTTCTACCACAAATTTATCCCACATTTCACTGAACTGGGAGCTCCGTTGACGGAAACCTTGAAAAAGGGATTACCGGATCAAATCATTTGGACACCAGAATGTGAGAATGCCTATAGTCAGTTAAAGGAGGCCTTGGTCAGCAAACCTGTATTACAGCTCCCTGACCTTTCCAAACCATTTGTGTTGAGAACGGATGCGAGTGCGATTGGAATTGGAGCCGCTTTGTTACAGGAAGGAAAAGACGATGCTTCGGTTTTGAAACCTGTGGCATACGCAAGTAAGAAACTTCTACAGGCGGAGAGGAATTATTCAACCGTCGAGAGAGAGTGCTTGTCCCTCGTATGGGCAGTGCAAAAATTTCAGCCATATGTGTATGGAGTTAAGTTTCGGGTTCAGTCGGATCATCAGCCCCTGATGTTCCTGGCTACTTCTCAGAAGCTCAACGCACGTTTGATGCGGTGGTCGTTGTTACTTCAACCGTATAATTTCACAGTAGAGTACATTCCTGGGAAGGAGAATGTTGGAGCGGATTTCTTGTCAAGACACCCAGCTCCTGAAGAAGAGGAATGAATCATCTGGATTTAACTCATGGTGGAGAAGAGTGAGATGGACTACTCTCTTAAGAGGGGGCCTATGTCACGAGCGCCATGAGTTAACCAGCTAATAATACCGACGTTTGCGTGGCGTATATTTTCTAGGCCACAACAGTCGTACTAACAGAGTAAACACAGCTGCACAGGTTACATCGTGTCAGCCCATAAACACATTTGGTGGTGAGTGAGAAGGAATGGATACATCGAGTTGGCAGTTCATTAACAGTTAGAATCACATATGATTGTCGGCTTAGGATATGGAATGGTTCCGTTTGTCATCTATACTGCCGGACATCAGACGGAAATGGCTGCTGGGATTGTCACCACGGAACAGAAGATTGACAGTTTATCAACAGGTCGGAAGTGCCCGACTAGGGAGAAAACAGTGCATCTGTCAATTCTTGGTTTCCGGCGCATCGAGAGGATTGACGGGGTTATTGGCAACTCTTTGTTGTAACTCGACAGAAACTCGCTGGCTTGTTTGAGAATCTAAACTATTACTGACAACTTTGACAGGACTAAAGCCAGGAAAATGGATTCTTGACAAGGGATGATCTGCCACGGTGCCACCTGTGTGGGGGCATAAAGGATAACGTCACGTGGCCAACTTTGGTAGTTTGCCATATAAACCCGAGTTGGGATCAACTAGGGGGGACTTGAAAAATGCTCTAGTCAGAGTGTCAGGGCACTGCAGTGCTTAGTGGAAATAATATCTACCGTGTGTTAATTAGTGACTTAATTTTGCACGTGCCTATAATGGCAGATGTAGATATGATTGATAGGACTGCAGTAGTGCCATTTAAGGTATAACCTATTATAATATATTCGTTATAATTACTTTAGGCAGTAGCCTTGTTAAACTATAGTGTGATGATTAGCACTGTTAGTGGAAACTAGCTAGAGTAGTGAAGTGATACTTGGCTCTGTTAGCTAAAATAGATTAGTGAAGTGTTGATAAGCTTTACTAGTTGAGAATTGAGTAATGAGGGATAATTGGGATCTTCCCGTAGGTGTCCCTGGTGGGCGGGGTTCCGCATTCTGGTTGCTGATTTTTTCTTTGTCATAGCCTGATTCGGCTCTAGGTGGGTAGCTAATCTGCTCTGTGACTAAGTCTAGTTAGCTAAAGATCATTAAGCAAGGTGATAGGCTTACACTCAGCCGAAGGGATCAGTGACTAGTACTATCACCAGATGTGTTGTTTCTATCCTAGGTTCCCTACCAGATCCAAGGAAACTCTACAAGTTTTGGGAAAGAATTAAAAAACCCATTCTGAAGAACACCAGTTCAAGAGTCAATAAAGTTGCATACAGAAACGTAACTTACGCTAGAAGGAAATTGATTCATCAAAGAGAGTGATGCATACTGATGCACCACACAGCATCAGACAGTAGTAACGAACCGAGAACCGGCTAAGAGTACCTAGTGTTAGTACAGTAACAATTAACATTAGTAATTAGCACTTATGGACTGAATGGTTCGATGTGCAACGAGGATGATCTGTCGACTAACTAACTAACTAACTAACTGCGTACACACTACAAAAGACTTGTGCAGTTTGTTAAGGAACGTTAGGAACGGACATTGTGTAGAGTGCAACCGGTCCATGATTAACTGTTAATACCACCGGTGTCTATTTCGGATGTTCATGAAATTGGATTACCAGAGGTCTACAGAGGCAAAGCAGTATCCGGCAAGATGGTTTCGGCAACGGGTGAGAAGTACATGTTCTGACGTACCGTGCTGTGGTCTATCTTTGCTGGGATCAGCTGACTGGGTTGCTGTCTGAGAGTCAGAGTCTACACACTTTATAGAACACGTCACACATTTTCTTCACATACACGTCTCATATACGTTACACTTTTATTTTAATAAATTACTCTTTATTAATTTTTAGAAGCAAGATTTGTTGAGTATGTTGCGTTGGGGAAGTATGAGAGGGGGCATAGTACGACAGTGAGAGAGTGATAGGAAAAGGTGTCCATAGGCTGATGGAGTGTGTTGGACGGAAGCTGGTGGATTCTCCAGAATATTGAGAGGGAAAAAATATTATAATGTGGGTGTCGGCTCTCTTCACTCCAGGGACGACACTGTAAAGGAGGACACGACAGCTCTTATAATATGTTCTCATAACGCCCATTACCACTCTAGTCTCCTAAGAATCATCTAATTTGGGTCTATTTAATTAAATACCATAGATTTATTCCTGTTTGAAATCGAGACTACTAAATCACACAATGGATAAATGTCCGCCGATGTAAATCAACATAAGACACTGTAGTCTCTCTCCATAATCAAACTAGGAATATCACACACGTCCTTGTTGCTTCACAACATTTGGTTGACTCCCGCCAAAGTTGTTTGTCCAGACTGTTTTAATACTGTGTCTGAATGACGTCACAAATCTGACTAGACACTAGGCGTCGAGAAGCTATTTTTCTCTCTCCTTTTTCCGACTCGATGTAAACAAATGGCTTTAATCTGGGGAATTGTTCCCGGTACTTCAAAAGTCTTGCCGGCCTATAATATGGAGAATCTTTTCCCCACAACAAAAGCTCTTGCCGACTCCATCAGGACAGTCTGTCTCCAACACCAAAGAATGACGGCCGCCTGTAGACGAATGGTGCGACAGTCTTTCTTCGATCGACAACACATCAAATAATGACGGCTTCCTGTAGACGAATGGCGTGACAGTCTTTCATCGATCGACAACTCCAAGAATTTTCGCGACAGTCACCCAAGATAAAGATCATTTCCTGGATGAACAAACGAAAGAAAGAGAGAGCGAACTTTATTTTCAAAGGGTTAAGAATTGGGCACGCAGGCCCGTATAGCAATGTGCCCTTCTTATCTCTTTCCTTTCGTGCATTATGCCATTCATACATCATTTATGAGGCTAATCTTGGACAACAACAACAAATGTGTCAACAAGAGCATTATGACTGACTGGCACCTTGCCGTCTTGTCAGACGACAGTTTGTAAAATGAAGTTATACATCTCCATAATACACAAACTGGCTGAATTTAGTGATCATGTGTAACCCATGCAGCATGATCCCTCTCTCGGCCTGCCTAGTTTACTCCAGAGGAAAAGTAACACCAATAATTCTAGATCAAGACAGGCTGCAGAAGCTGCCGGATCAGCAAACCAATGCTCTAACTGTCCACCTGTCGGAGCTTTCATCCTAGACCAGTTGCCGACCAAGGTTTAGAGCCTAGATTGTCCTACCATGACATTTAGTCTTTAGCTTGCAATTCGTCGCACTAGCCAAAGGCTTGAACCCTCCAGATTGCATTCCTCCGCCCAAAACCGTTGGCACAATGTGGGATGTCGGGTTTGGTGAGCGCCACCCAACATTTGGAGCTAACAGAAAGCAGGTAGTTCCGTCTACTGTTATACAGTCGTATCTGACCAGGACCTGACTGTAATATGCATTATAAACGCATGGGAAATGTGCAGAACTTATCGAGCCACATTTCCCCACAACAAAAGCTCTTGCCGACTCCATCAGGACACTGTTTCACGTGTTTCACCAGAATTCACGTTGTTCTCCAAGATCATTCTATTATACCATGACCCCTACCCCGTTCAACCACATCAGAGAAGTTATATTAGGGTCTATCCCTGGCTCAGAGTAATAACCCGGTGACTGGATCAGCCACAAATAGAATATTGATTTGAAGGTGATTGTTGTCCAAAGAGGGTAATGGTTGTGTATTGTAACCAAGCTCGTGACAGAGATCAGTAGGTGGCTATGTTTCAAGCCTTGAGGCGTGCTGGGTTCGTAGTTCTAGCACCACAATATTCTAGAACAATCGCTCGTCAGTTGGTGATGTGGTTAATATCATGCCGGCCGCTTATACTTCCCAGAACATTTTCTGATGCTCGTTTTAGGATGGGTCGACCATGAGCGCCGATGAGTTGTAAGATAATGCTGGCCTCAAGCTGGATTCGAACATATAACCACCGTCGGCAGGCAAGCGTGCTAGCCACTGCTTTATCGCATATTCTCTCCCCCCCCCCCCCCCCACACACACACATACATACATATATACACACACATACACCGGCGAGCGCACACACATCTAGGAACTTGTAATTATATAAAGAAATAATATGGATATTTTACTCATACAAGGAGCACACCCTTTATTTCTGTATCCAGCTACAGCCCTACGCACGCATACATACATTCATATTCTCGCGCGCACGCATACACATGAACACACATACACACACGAGAGAGCGAACACACACATGATATAAACACATAATGTGGATATTTTATTCACACAAAGAACACGCCCTTTGTTTCTCTATCCACCTTCAGCCGCATGCAGCCACACGCACGCGTGCGCGCGCGCGCAAACACACACACTCACTCACATACACGCGTGCGCGCACACACACGCACATCTGGGGACTTATAAATAACGATAACGAGTAACGATATTAACAAATTAGATGAACGTTTCCGCGAAGGTAACCCGGTCAACAAATGCCTGAAGAAGTCGGATGTGTTAGCCGAAAGGCGCAAATATCACAGCTCTGCTGTAACGGGCATAACGCACTTAGTATGAAACAACATTCCGGACGAACGCAGAAGAAGAAGAAGAAGAAGAAGAAGAAGAAGAAGAAGAAGAAGAAGAAGAAGAAGAAGAAGAAGAAGAAGAAGAAGAAGAAGAATATTTTAGACACACAAGAACACACTATAAGCCTGTGTCCATCTACAGCCTCTCTCTCTCTCTCTCTCTCTCTCTCTCTCTCTCTCTCTCCATCTCTCTCTCCATCTCTCTCTCTCCATCTCTCTCTCCATCTCTCTCTGTCTCTCTCTCCATCTCTCTCTCCATCTCTCTCTGTCTCTCTCTCTCCATCTCTCTCTCTCCATCTCTCTCTCCATCTCTCTCTCCATCTCTCTCTCTCCATCTCTCTCTCCCTCTCTCTCTCTCCACCTCTCTCTCCATCTCGCTCTCCATCTCTCTATCTCCATCTCTCTCTCCATCTCTCTCTCCATCTCTCTCTCCATCTCTCTCTCTCCATCTCTCTCTCTCCATCTCTCTCCATCTCTCTCTCCATCTCTCTCTCTCCATCTCTCTCTCCATCTCTCTCTCCCCCTCTCTCTCTCTCCATCTCTCTCTCTCCATCTCTCTCTCTCCATCTCTCTCTCCCTCTCTCTCTCCATCTCTCTCTCCATCTCTCTCTCCATCTCTCTCTCTCCATCTCTCTCTCTCCATCTCTCTCTCCATCTCTCTCCATCTCTCTCTCCATCTCTCTCTCTCCATCTCTCTCCATCTCTCTCCCTCTCTCTCTCCATCTCTCTCCATCTCTCTCTCCATCTCTCTCTCCATCTCTCTCTCT
>JACEFZ010004262.1:52500-75000 GCA_014155875.1 Cepaea nemoralis
ACTAGTAGCGATGGGGGAGTTGTGAAGAACAACATATGAATTCCAGGGTTTATAGTGATGGGGAAGTTGTGAAGGACAGCGTGTGAATTCCAGGGTTAGTAGTGATGGGGAAGTTGTGAAGAAGAGCATGTGAATTCCATCATTTATAGCCACTAGTCGAGTGGCTAGTCGTAAGACTCCCCTTTTGGAGACCCGGATTCGAATACTCGGTAAAGTGATGGATTTATTTTTCTGTCGCGGTCAGATATAAAACCCTGACCCTAACCTGCACAGTTCGCGGGGACTGCACAAGCCTAGCACTGTAATTCCTCACCTCCTCCCCCACTCACCCCCGCTTTTCTCCCTACTTAGTTACTTAAGAAATAATGTTATCAGACAGGATCAGACAGTGGGATCAACACCTTGTGCCACATATATTGAAAGACAGAAGATCAAATGGTTTGGTTATCTCATTAGAATGCAACATAATCAATTACCCGCACTGGCCCTACATCAAAGAAGGAAATAGATTGACTACATTAAAGACATTGTACAGTCATATGGAATGACACTATCCGGTGCCATCCATAGGGCGTAAGGGTGCCAATTATTTCTCCCCACGACACTTGATGGCAAAAGTGGAAGATTATGATGCTGACTTATTTACCATTAAAAAAAGCAATATCAATGGGGAGGAGTAAAAGTGATAATTGTTTGAGAAACTAACAGGCAGTCAGATTGGCCGGGTCTGCGATGCTGACTGGCGCTGTCGTCATTTGGAGGTGACAGGTTCGAATCCCGGTCGGAAACTATAGCTTTCAAATTGTATGTTGTCTAGTGCGTCCTCTAATCTGTACTTCCTTCTTCTTCTTCAGTGAGCGCCAAACAATACTATGTGTGTTTATTTATGGACTGTCTTAGTGGCCTCAAAGGGTTCCCCAATTGATTTGACTGGGGTATTGGTGCACGATAATGCAGATGTGGTCACGACCCTTTGGGATCACGTGTATAACTGGGAAGAAAGGATAGATCATCATTGCTTGGCGAGATCGGTACGACAGGGTATGACCACGGGATCTGGCCGACACTCAGTGCTCTGAGGAAAAGCCAGACGGACGGATAATCAGATTGCAACCGGTACCATTAATATCAGGGCCCTTTGCTAGATGTTGAAGGCGTCAACGTATGGGAATGCCTCGAGTGTTGTGATGTCGGATCTTCACTCAACTCAACTCATTATAATACTCGTTGTGAAACAATATTCTGAGAATTATCTAGGATATTTCTGGAAATTATTTTGAAAATTTCTGGAATTTATCTGGGAATTATCAGGGAAGAAAACGCGACGAGGAAGGGAATTGGCTTATGTTGTGGCCTAGACAACGTGAAGGCATACACTGGACATCCATTTGCTATAATAACCATGATAGTTAATTGTCCCCAAGGAATGTTCCTGCTATGTGATGTGATAGCGCCATGATGTGATGTGTAGGCCTGGATGCACGGAGGAAGGATTAAGAGGCAAGATTATTGATTTCATTGCACTGGATGTCATCCCATAAGGCTCGGTCTCTTCACGCAGGGCGGTCTGCCGAAGGCCGAATGTGGCACAAAGTACGAACTCTGTAGTTCTAGCCGCGACCCCCGAGAAGTCTTCTAGAAACGTGCACTCGTGAATTCAACGTCGTAGCCCGGAATCGAACCTACAACCTTCGGAGCGCAAGCAGCGCCGTGACCACTTCGCCTTTCACTTTCGCAGCTGACGGTTAAACCTGCGTTTATGACATTCCCAGTGCAAACCTTTATCAACCAGCATATGCTATGGGACTAACCTAACCGTGTTTTTTTTTATATTGAACACCCACGCTTAATGTAACTCAATTTCCAGACTTTTCTGGCAATGCTAACTGCACAGATCAGAATTGGAACGTTCCAGGCCTTATGTTTCCCCCTCTGGTAGTCCACCCGCCATATGTCGCATGCTAGACCCGCTCCAAACATCTGCAGTTAGCATGTCGGGACCAGATTTTTATGTCAGCAATCAGTGAGAGTAAAATAACTCCGTGTATATGACATTACAGATTTAGCTTGCACCTGTCAACAAGGGGGAAATACAGACTGCACAGAATGTAACAACGGCAGGCAAAGTCTAGGAAATGACTTGCCAGCTTGTGTTGGGTCCGGTGGTGAATAGTCAAGAGAGGATAGATTCCGATGAACTACTACTACTACTACTACTACTACTACTACTACTACTACTACTACTACTACTACTACTACTACTACTACAACTTCTTCTTCTTCTTCTTCTTCTTCTTCTTCTTCTTCTTCTTCTTCTTCTTCTTCTTCTTTTCTTCTTCTTCTTCTTCTTCTTCTCTTCTTCTTCTTCTTCTTCTTCTTCTTCTTCTTCTTCTTCTTCTTCTTCTTCTTCTTCTTCTTCTTCTTCTTCTTCTTCTTCTTCTTCGTCTTCTCCTTCTCCTTCTCCTTCTCCTCCTCCTCCTTCTTCGTTTTCTCCTTCTCCTCCTCCTCCTCCTCCTCCTCCTCCTCCTCCTCCTCCTCCTCCTCCTCCTCCTTCTTCTTCTTCTTCTTCACTGTAGTCTGATAACCATGTATTCCAGTCAATCAATAGCTGACGTTCATTTATCTTCAACATCTCATTGAGATACATTCTTTCCTTAACATATTCAACCTATCATTGAGATACATTCTTTTCTTCCCATCTTCATCTCACTGAGATCCATTCTTTCTTTCCCATCTTCATCTCATTGAAATCTATTCTTTCCTTCCCATCATCAACATGTCTTTGAGATCCATTCTTTCCTTCCCATCTTCAACTTATCATTGAGATCCATTCTTTCCTTCCCATCTTCAACATATCATTGAGATCCACTCTTTCCTTCCCATCTTCGGCATATCATTGAGATCCATTCTTTCTTTCCCAATGCCATCATATAATTGAGATCCATTCTTACCTTCCCATTTTTAACATATAATTTAGATCCATTCTTTCCTTCCCACTTTCAACATATCATTGAGATACATTATTTCCTTCCATCTTTAACATATCATTGAGATACATGGCACTCTTCCGAATTCCGGTCCCAAATAGTTCTGCAGTGAATAAGTGAATAGGGTTAGGGTTAGGGTTAGGGTTAGTTATATAAAATTATTCACTGCAGAACTATTTGGGACCGGAATTCGGAAGAGTGCCTACAGATACATTAACATATCATTGAGACACATTCTTCCCTTCCATCTTTAACAAGTCATTGAGATCCATTCTTTCCTTCCCATCTTCAGCAGCTCGTTAATTGACATTTTTCCATTTCTACCCTCTACATCTGACTAATATGCATTATTCACGTATCCTTTCAGCAAGAATGTATAATCATCCCTCCCCTCCATATTCAACAGCTATCATCTACCCACAGCTCCAACATATCTAATTCACCAACAACATATCCACAATTCTCCCTCTAAATATCCCTACAGACAATACACATTATTTAAAATCGTCTAGAATGCATTTTCTCACGGTCAAAATGCAGCCAGGAGAACAGAATAATCAGTATAGTTTATGTCTCATAAATCAGTGATCCCGGCGCCCGACAAGAGATTTTTATCTCAGGGAATCCATCAGGCTTTTACATCATGTTCTTTAATTGACACTTTGTTTACAGAGCTGTTTATACCCAGCCCTGCCTTTATTTTTAAAGGAAAGATGTTGGTATTATGAAATACACGAGATAGATCTGCGTTTGTTATGTTCTGTTATATTTACTTGTGTGGGGAAACTGGTTAAGTTATTCGATGCCAGTTCACTTGCCAACGCTTGTGTCCTTAAGAGAAGATACGAATAGTAGTGACACTGTGAGTTGTCATGCGTGTCGTAAGAGATGTCGAAGGAGGGTTGGCTTGAGACTTGCTACTTCGGCCTGAGAAAACTTTAGTTGTAACGTCCAAACAATCGTAAATATATATATATATATATACAGAGGATTTTGTGTTAGATGGCTAAGGACCAATGCTTTATTATAAGATGAGAGGCAGCAGTAACAGAAGAAGACGAAGAGGGGTGAGGAGTGTAGAAGAAGGAAGAGGAAATGGGGGAAGAAGAACGTAGGAGAAGTGGTGATGTAGGAAGAGGACGTGGTGGAAGAAGAACGTAGAAGAGGTGGTAGTCGAGGAAGAGAAAGTGGTGGAGAAAGAAGTAGAAGAGGAAGAGGTGGTGAATAAGGATGAGGAGGAAGAAGACATAGAAGATAAGGAAGTAGACGAACAACAACAACATGAAGACGAAGAAGTAGAGCCATTGCTGGTGTAAGGCTGGGTACTTTACCTTTGAGAGATTCAGTAACTTGAAGTATCCAGACAAACGGATAACGTCTAGTGGAAGATGTGTCGGAGATACAGAACATAACAAGACAAACAAAATTGCACTGTATAAAGTAAATAACATCTTATACAATCAATTCCTGTCATTGGAATTAGAAGAACTGTTGTATGTTACACAAAACCGGTCAAATATATGGCTGTGAATCTTAGAATAATGGTAAACAAACACACAAACAAATCCTTCGAGGCCACAGAGATACGGTTTTACAGAAGAATGCTAAAAATTCATTCATTCATTCATTCATTCATTCATTCATTCATTCATTCATTCATTCATTCATTCATTCATTCATTCATTCATTCATCATATTCCACTTTTGACATCAAACGTCGTGGGGAGGAGTTGTACACGTTATAGCGCCTGATGGGTAGCACTCGGAGTGATTGTACGAGTATAATGTCTTTAATGTCGTCAATCCATTTTCTTGTCTAGCAACTTTTGCTCTAGTATCAAAAACATTAATGGGACAGTCTGGATCAGTAATTTAACTGTTTTGAAAAAGACTAAAGCACAAAAACAATTGATCACAAATATCACAAAGAGGCAGGTGACATAATTTGCCACATTATGAGGAAAGAAAAACTGAACATGCCGTGACAAATGAAAAGATCTGTGGAAAAAAGAGACAGAGAACAAAGCCAGAGAAGATTCACCCTTTCCTAGATTTTATAAAAACACCCGTTCCTAGATTCTAGAAAAATTACAAGTTGCTAGATCTTATAATTCCATCTGTTATTTGATTTTAGAATACCGCCTGTTATATAATTTTAGAATACCACCTGTTCCGCGATATTAGAAAATCATATATTTCCATATACAAACTGGATATATCAAGTCTCTGGTTTTTGTTATGGCACGGAAAGATGTCAGCTCACGAACTTGGTACCTCCTGTTGGAGATTGCACGGTGTCGACATGGTCTGATGGCCCATGCCTGTTAGTAAAGCACGTGATTTTGATGATGATGATGTCTATGCTGATACTGATGATGGTGATAACGATGATGATGATGATGATGATGATTATACTGATGATGATGATGATGATGATGATGATGATGATGATGATGATGATGATGATGATGATGATGATGATGATGGTGGTGGTGGTGATAATAATGATATACAACCCCGTATAAAACTTTCTACTGCTGATCTGGTGTGCTGGAGCCAGTGCGACCCTTTGTGATCAAAGCTTGGCCTGTCTATACACAATCCTGGGATCATGATTATCAAGTGGATTCTTCTGTACAGAGAGCTTTGCCTCCAAAAGTCTGTTCAAATGTATCTATTTCATACGCCATATAATAGGTCAGCATGGTCGAACTAATAAGAGCGTTCGTTCTTAAACATCCGGTGTGCTGATGCTCAGGTAGGGGCTTCAAACCCTACACCGGTCAGTTGGATTAAAATATTGACTTCTCGTCCTTCACTTGGGGGTGTAAATTACAAGTACCTCTGAGTGGGTTCTCCTGATATGGAGGGACACTGGTAATAGGGAAAGCTAACCCATACACAAAATTCAACCAAGTGCTACAAGAAGTAGTCTGTATGCACTACGCTTGAGTTCAAAGCAAGCTAGCGTATAAAGCCACACGTACCGCCTATAGTATTGTCATCTGTAAATTATCTATCACATCTTGAATCAACCAGGTTGTGGATTTTCTCTTTTTCTCTCCTCCGGTACGCATTCCTCCATATTATGTCTTCTTACATGCTAAATGACAAACTACTGACCGTAAACTTGCCCAGGAATCACGAACAGCCACAAAATGATGGGATTGACTGCTACGTCCTGTAAAGGATACGCAACTAACTGTTTAACATACACAAAGCAGGCTTAGTGGTAGTGACCACCTTGTACATTTCTCAGACATACTATGTTGTGTTAAGGGTTCCAAATCAGCTGCAGACGATTAAGAAGAAGGTCGTTTTGCGTTGATTCTGATGGTATTGGAGTCGGTAGTTCAGAAAACAGTTGTAAACTACTAAACGTAAAAGTTGCCAACTAAATCACAAGCAGTCATACCATGCTGAGGTTGATTGCAATGTCATGTAAAGGACATGCAACAGACTTTACCATACTCAAAACATGTACTTCTCCTCAATTTTATTGGCCTTAGTAACTTATCTTCTTACAGACAGTATAATAGAGAGTAAATATTCTATCGAAATGGTAATGTGCTGAACGTCATCAGACGCTGTGTGAGGTCATACAAACAACACTTAAAAGGTCAAGGTAGTCCCATGGTGGTTAAATTATGTTGGGGTTTGAAGTGTTTGACCTTCACATGTTGTAGGTCGTGTCATAACACGGGTGGGTGGCCGTTTCTCTTCATCGCCATCTTTCCACCCCTGACAATTCCCAGAAACATTATGAATATTATCCATAACCCATTTTTATAACAAGTGGTGGAGTGGCTAGCGCACTTGCTGTCGGTGTGATGGTCATGCGTTCAAATTTGCGTTGAGGCGGATTTTGAAAATTGACCGACTTCGGTTTTAATCTCCGAAGTCGGAAGTTAGATTTGGTCGTGTGGCTACGTACACTTGCTGCTTAAGCGAAGTATTGTCATCGATTGGGTGTGACAGTTCAAATCCCGGCGATGATATATATTTGAAATGTCCTGTTGTCTATTGCGAACACTATTATTTTTCTCCTTCTTCTTAAAAAAAAAAAAAAAAGAAGACTTAACAGGCAAGAAGATCGACTACATTGCATCGGATTTTACCCCATATAGATGGGCCTGACAAAAGCCTCTTACAAAGCATGACCGTATGATTGATAGACAGCCAGTACCAACCCGACCCTCTTTAGTCTCCTGTAAACACATGGTCAGGAAGTCAACCTTCTTACAATTCTCTACTTCCGGATTGCGGCACCGGTACATCCCAGGCGGCGGGGATAGCGTGCTAGAACAAATAAATGCAAGAGTGTGAACTGACAGATTGTTTCCAATATTCTCCAGGTCAGACTGAGAAAACATGGCGGCTTCGACTTGTCGACGACAACAGATTCGAGCAGTCGGAGATGTTTGAGTTGAGGCTCAGTGACCCTGTCATGGCCGTCATTGAATACCCGGATGTTGCCAGAGTCACTATTCAGGACCCGGAAGATGGTAGGTCCTTTCTGGGGGTTTCTTTGATTGTCTTCCCATGGGATATTTAACACACACAAATATATGATGAGTCTGTCTATATTTAAATGCACATTTACTTCATACCTATGGACAGACAGACAGACAGACAGACAGACAGACAGACAAACAGACAGACAGACAGGCAGGCAGGCAGGCAGGCAGGCAGGCAGGCAGGCAGCATGTACTGACTAAGGTTAGTCTTAAGTTGTTAAAGTGTCATCCATGGGTTTTAGGAATGTTGATTATTAACAGAGTCCAAACCCATGCATAGGTAGGCAAGTAGGCAATCAGATATTTTGATTTTTAGGTATTTCGGCAGATACCTAGGTAGCTAGGTGGGTAGTCACGTAGGCAGACAAACAGGCAGGTAGGTCGGTCGATCGGTCGGTCACCGACAGGATGTATCTCAGGTGTCAGTTATCGATAAAAATAAATGTCACGTCTAATTGATCGATAGATGGTATGTATTGCATCAGTGATTAAAGTGTGCTTAATAGTGTATCAATGATTGAACCATGATGTGGTGATTGATTGATTGATTGATTGGGTGTAACAATTCAATGATTGTTGACTGTCTTGCAGAGTCGCAGATATTCTTCTCGGACAGCGAGTACAGGGTGTCTGAAGACATCGGGGAGATTCTAATACCCATTAAGAGAATCGGAGACATATCTGACGAGACGATGGTCATCTGCTCTACCATTCAAGGTAGGTGATAGTCTGGTGTGTAAGGCAGCTGACATTCTGATGTTTAGGGTAAGCGATGCTCTCATGGCGAAGGTAATTCATTATTATCACCATATGCCCTGCCAACTTACACATTTATGCATCTCCACAGATGTAAGCCTTAAGAAAAAAATTTAGGCCCTGGTTTTCTGGATGAATTATTTTGATGATGTTATTCCATATCACTGTCCTAATTCATCCAACAAAATTTCTCTGGGTCTGTCTCTCCCTCATTTTCCTGCGGATCTTTTCGTTGGACACGGTGTTTTGTGGTAACTCTCTTTTCTCATACATGACCAAACAACACTGTAGTCTTCTTATATTGTTCTTTCATGATCTACATAAACAAAGAACACCGTATTATTCTTCAATTGTTTTATGTGATTCACTTTCCATTATCATAAGTTGACGTGGCTCAACAATTGATTGTTATATGTGATTCGCTTTCAGTTATCATAAGTCGATGTGACTCACTCAATTGATTGCTCTGTGATTCGTTCCAATTATAAATTGATGTGACTCACTCAATTGATTGTTCTATGTGATTCGCTTCTATTGTCATAAATTGATGTGACTCACTCAATTGATTGTTCTATATAATTCGCTTTCATAATCATAAGTTGATGTGACTCACTCATTTGATTGTTCTACGTGATTCGCTTTCAGTTGTCATGAGAAAGAGTAAAATGGTTTTGTGACTCACTCAGTTGATTGTTCTGTGTGCTTCTCTTTCCATTATCATACGGTGATGTGGCTCACTCAATTGATTGTTCTATGTGATTCTCTTTCCATTATCATACGGTGATGTGGCTCACTCAATTGATTGTTCTGTGTGATTCTCTTTCCATTATCATACGGCGACGTGACTCACTCAGTTAATTATTCTGTGTGATTCTCTTTCCTTTGTCCCAAGTATGACAGGTATTATGATGAAGACTGATCTGCAGATATCTGGATGAATTTCTCCCGCGCCATATATCATATTCATAATCTCTATTTCGTCTACGCCAAGTTCTCCCGGTACATCACATATTTCTACAAGAACAATATCCGACCCTCGGGCTTTACCATGTTTCATTTTCTTGATAGCATTTTCTGCCTCATCTTTCAGCATCGACGGGCCTTCGCCATTGTTATTCATATTTCGTTTTCCCGCTTCCTTGTTATCAAATAATTCTTGGTAGAATATGAAAAATCCATATATATATATATATATATATATATATATATATATATATATATATATATATATATATATATATATATATATATATGCATTGTGTGCATGAGTATATTTCCTCCTTAGACTTGATATATCCAGTTTGTATTTGGGAATATGTGATTTTTCTAATATCACGGAATAGATGGTATTCTAAAATTATATAACAGGCGATATTCTGAAATCAAATAACAGATGGCGTTATAAAATCTAGGAACCTGTAATTTTTCTAAATTTCTAGGAGCAGGTTATGGTTAGGGTTAACTGAATGGTTATTCTCAAATCTAGAGGAACGGGTGTTTATTCTAAAATCTTGGGACGGGTGTTTTTATAAAAATCTACGAATCGTTGTTCGTCTAAAATCTAGGAAATGTTTTTTCTGAAATCTAGGAATGGTTATTTTTCTAAAATAAAAAACAGAAGTATTTATAAACATCTAGGAACGGGTGTTTTTCTCAAATCTAGGTATGGGTGTACTCGGGAAGGTTAACCTGGTCAACAAACATCCGCAGAAGTCGGATGTGTCGGCCTAACGGCGCAAGAATGTAGTAGCTCTGCTGTAAATAAGCACAACGCAATCACATCCGAAAAAAACTCTCCGGATGAACGCAGAATAAGAAGGAATGGGTGTTTTTCTAAAATATAGGAACGAACGATGTTCTAAAATCTAGAAACGCGTGTCATTTTAAAATCTAGGAGCGGGTGGTGTTGTAAAGTCTAGGAATGGGTGGTTTTCTAGGAACATCAAGGAACAGGTGATGCACACATATCTGTCTGCATACTCAGCCCGTGTATTGTGTCCCCCCTGTGGTCGGCTGTGTTCACCTGAAACCTGGACAACTGGCAGACAAGCTGAAAAACACCGGACGCAGGCACGGTTGTGGTTCCTGCGGAAGTCATAAACATGATCGATAAAACTGAAACAGTCTTTCGAGAAACAGACAAAACGTGTACACTGTTTACATAAATGAGATGTCGACTTCTTAAGTTATTCTTTGAGCTTGTTATGAGAAGCAACACGTGTTAAAACTGTGAACACTAAAAGAATATACGAGAAAAGAGGGAACAGGAACACAAAGAGATGCATGCTTGGACAAATGACATCGCTACTGTAACATTGTAAACATACCTCAGATTTCATCCGAGGCTGAAAATCGACAGAGATCCAAAATGTCCCTTAATAGTTAACTGTTGTGATTATGTGAAGGGTGACACATTTTTCCTTGCCTTAGTGCCGTGAAGTATATGTGCTTTGTCTTTCCCTTCCGTGCGAACCATTTCCGACCGCGTTCACGTTGTTGTTAGCGAGACGTCTGAGAAAGTGAGCCATAATCGTCCACCTTAAGCGGCGTTGAACACGATGGTGCTACTGATGATGCTCATGTTGATGATGAACATGATGATGATGATGACGATGATGATTATGGGGATTGGGGATTGCCGGACATAAAAATAAAAATGTCCCGTGGAAGGAACCTACTGTATGTGAAGCGAACCTGCTTTATGTGAAGAGATCATGCTATATGTGAACAGAAGCTGCTGTGTGTGAAGAGATCATGCTATATAAGAGCAGAAGCTGCTGTGTGTGAAGAGATCATGCTATATGTGAACAGAAGCTGCTGTGTGTGAAGAGAACTTGCTGTAAGTGAAGAGAAGCTGCTGTATGTGAAGAGAACCCGCTGTAAGTGAAGAGAAGCTGCTGTATGTGAAGAGAACCTGCTGTAAGTGAAGAGAAGCTGCTGTAAGTGAAGAGAACCTGCTGTAAGTGAAGAGAACCTGCTGTATGTGAAGAGAACCTGCTGTATGTGAAGAGAACCTGCTGTATGTGAAGAGAACCTGCTGTATGTGAAGAGAACCTGCTGTAAGTGAAGAGAACCTGCTGTAAGTGAAGAGAAGCTGCTGTAAGTGAAGAGAACCTGCTGTATGTGAAGAGAAGCTGCTGTATGTGAAGTGAACCTGCTGTATGTGAAGGGAAGCTGCTGTAAGTGAAGAGAAGCTGCTGTAAGTGAAGAGAAGCTGCTGTAAGTGAAGATAACCTGCTGTAAGTGAAGAGAAGCTGCTGTAAGTGAAGAGAACCTGCTGTAAGTGAAGAGAAGCTGCTGTATGTGAAGAGAACCTGCTGTAAGTGAAGAGAAGCTGCTGTAAGTGAAGAGAACCTGCTGTATGTGAAGAGAAGCTGCTGTATGGGAAGAGAAGCTGCTGTATGTGAAGAGAAGCTGCTGTATGTGAAGAGAACCTGCTGTATGTGAAGAGAACCTGCTGTATGTGAAGAGAAGCTGCTGTATGTGAAGAGAAGCTGCTGTATGTGAAGAGAAGCTGCTGTGTGTGAAGAGAAGCTGCTGTATGTGAAGTGAAGCTGCTGTATGTGAAGAGAAGCTGCTGTATGTGAAGAGAAGCTGCTGTGTGTGAAGAGAACCTGCTGTAAGTGAAGAGAAGCTGCTGTATGTGAAGAGAAGCAGCTGTAAGTGAAGAGAAGCTGCTGTAAGTAAAGAGAAGCTGCTGTATGTGAAGAGAAGCTGCTGTAAGTGAAGAGAAGCTGCTGTATGTGAATAGAAGCTGCTGTATGTGAAGAGAAGCTGCTGTGTGTGAAGAGAACCTGCTGTAAGTGAAGAGAAGCTGCTGTATGTGAAGAGAAGCTGCTGTAAGTGAAGAGAAGCTGCTGTAAGTGAAAAGAAGCTGCTGTATGTGAAGAGAAGCTGCTGTATGTGAAGAGAAGCTGCTGTAAGTGAAGAGAAGCTGCTGTAAGTGAAGAGAAGCTGCTGTAAGTGAAGGGAAGCTGCTGTATGTGAAGAGAACTTTCTGTATGGGAAGAGAAGCTGCTGTATGTGAAGAGAAGCTGCTGTGTGTGAAGAGAACCTGCTGTAAGTGAAGAGAAGCTGCTGTATGGGAAGAGAAGCTGTTGTATTTGAAGAGAAGCTGCTGTATGTGAAGAGAAGCTGCTGTAAGTGAAGAGAAGCTGCTGTATGTGAAGAGAACCTTCTGTAAGGGAAGAGAAGCTGCTGTAAGTGAAGAGAACTTTCTGTATGGGAAGAGAAGCTGCTGTATGTGAAGAGAACCTTCTGTAAGGGAAGAGAAGCTGCTGTATCTGAAGAGAAGCTGCTGTATGTGAAGAGAACCTTCTGTAAGGGAAGAGAAGCTGCTGTATGTGAAGAGAAGCTGCTGTAAGTGAAGAGAAGCTGCTGTATGTGAAGAGAACCTGCTGTAAGTGAAGAGAAGCTGCTGTAAGTGACGAGAACCTTCTGTAAGGGAAGAGAAGCTGCTGTATGTGAAGAGAAGCTGCTGTATGTGAAGAGAAGCTGCTGTAAGTGAAGAGAACCTGCTGTATGTGAAGAGAACTTTCTGTATGGGAAGAGAAGCTGCTGTAAGTGAAGAGAACCTTCTGTAATGGAAGAGAAGCTGCTGTAAGTGAAGAGAACCTGCTGTAAGTGAAGAGAACCTGCTGTATGTGAAGAGAAGCTGCTGTATGTGAAGAGAAGCTGCTGTATGTGAAGAGAAGCTGCTGTATGTGAAGAGAACCTTCTGTAAGGGAAGAGAAGCTGCTGTATGTGAAGAGAACCTGCTGTAAGGGAAGAGAAGCTGTTGTATGTGAAGAGAACCTGCTGTATGTGAAGAGAACCTTCTGTAAGGGAACAGAAGCTGCTGTAAGTGAAGAGAACCTTCTGTAAGGGAAGAGAAGCTGCTGTAAGTGAAGAGAACCTGCTGTAAGTGAAGAGAACCTGCTGTATGTGAAGAGAAGCTGCTGTATGTGAAGAGAAGCTGCTGTATGTGAAGAGAAGCTGCTGTATGTGAAGAGAACCTTCTGTAAGGGAAGAGAAGCTGCTGTAAGTGAAGAGAACTTTCTGTATGGGAAGAGAAGCTGCTGTATGTGAAGAGAACCTTCTGTAAGGGTAGAGAAGCTGCTGTATGTGAAGAGAAGCTGCTGTATGTGAAGAGAACCTTCTGTAAGGGAAGAGAAGCTGCTGTATGTGAAGAGAAGCTGCTGTAAGGGATGAGAACCTGCTGTATGTGAAGAGAACCTTCTGTAAGGGAAGAGAACCTTCTGTAAGGGAAGAGAAGCTGCTGTAAGGGAAGAGAAGCTGCTGTATGTGAAGAGAACCTTCTGTAAGGGAAGAGAACCTTCTGTAAGGGAAGAGAAGCTGCTGTAAGGGAAGAGAACCTGCTGTATGTGAAGAGAACCTTCTTTAAGGGAAGAGAAGCTGCTGTAAGGGAAGAGAAGCTGCTGTAAGGGAAGAGAAGCTGCTGTATGTGAAGAGAACCTTCTGTAAGGGAAGAGAACCTTCTGTAAGGGAAGAGAAGCTGCTGTAAGGGAAGAGAACCTGCTGTATGTGAAGAGAAGCTGCTGTATGTGAAGAGAACCTGCTGTATGTGAAGAGAAGCTGCTGTAAGTGAAGAGAAGCTGCTGTATGTGAAGAGAACCTGCTGTAAGTGAAGAGAAGCTGCTGTATGTGAAGAGAACCTGCTGTAAGTGAAGAGAAGCTGCTGTATGTGAAGAGAACCTGCTGTAAGTGAAGAGAAGCTGCTGTATGTGAAGAGAACCTGCTGTAAGTGAAGAGAAGCTGCTGTAAGTGAAGAGAAGCTGCTGTAAGTGAAGGGAAGCTGCTGTAAGTGAAGAGAAGCTGCTGTAAGTGAAGGGAAGCTGCTGTAAGTGAAGAGAAGCTGCTGTATGTGAAAAGAAGCTGCTGTATGTGAAGAGAACCTTCTGTAAGGGAAGAGAACCAGCTGTGTGTGAAGAGAACCTGGTGTATGCGAAGAGATCCTGCTGTATGTGAAGTATTAGAATCATCACATATTTTTAGGCCTAATGCAAGGATGATTATGTGACCAGCATTGAACTCTAGTCATACCGTACTCATGGAATTGTCAGCATAACGTCTGAGGTGGGGAGTCATATATTGCTCGCCGTAAGCGCCGTAGCACATGCAGATGCTGGTGAAGATATTGATGATGGTGATGAAGATGACGATGATGATGATTATGATGACGATGCTGATCGTGATGATGATGATGATGATGATGATGATGATGATGATGATGATGATGATGATGATGATGATGATGATGATGATGATGATGATGATGATGATGATGATGATAAATATATTCATATCTATTTCTTTCCAGTTTTCTCTTCTTTTTCACAATTGACCATCATTTCATATAAACGTATTAACTCTACTTTCAGGTACTGCAAATGGCACAGTACCGAGTACTGTCACCTCATATTCTGACTACATCACGCGACCGGCCGACCACAGAAGCGTCATTCGGTTTGACAAAGGCGACCAGGAGAAGTTCTGCAGGGTTGCCATCATTGACGATTCACTGTTTGAGAAGGAAGAGCAGTTCAGGGTCGTTCTATCGGAGCCCATGGGCGGGAAACTGGGCGAGATCAACTCTATTGGTGTCATCATAGAGCCCGATAAGAATGACGGTAAGTGATTGGCTAGAAAAACGAAAGTGCCTCTTGATTTGATTCATGCACTCGATGATTGTTTCGTTTCTTTGCATATACAGACGAGACAAGTATCGCAGCTAAGTGGTGTTTTTATATTGTTTATATATATTTGTACCAGTGTCGAGTTCTTGCTTGTGTGCTGACGAAGGCTTTCCAGTCGCAACTTTCATTTTGTCATTTTTAATTGTGTTCTTGCAAAGCTGGCCAAATTACGTTTCCGTTGATTTAATTATTGACTTAAAAGATGGATGTTTGTAATAGCTAGGTATGAGATTATTTTAAGGAGCAGACGGAGCCTTATAAAACATGCCAGGAAATACCACAGAGGGTCAAAAGGACTGTTTACTGACCGCATCAGCAATCGCATGCTGTTTGGTCCAGAAATTATGAACCTGGCACCATATACCCAAAATGTTATTCTGTTTGTTTATTTTTTCCCCAACTGCTGCTGTTGCTTGTTGTTGTTGTTGTTGTTGTTGTTGTTCTTGTTGTTGTTGTCTGTTTGTTTGTTTGTATGTTTGTATGTTTGTTTGTTGTTGTTGTTGTTGTTGTTGTACTTCTTCTTCTTCTTCTTCTTCTTCTTCTTCTTCTTCTACTGCTACTTATTCTTGTTTTTATTGTTGATCTTGGTCTTTGTCTTCTCTTACTTAAGAATAAAATCCAGGTTGTTGTAGTGAAATGATACAGACAAATTCTCAGAATTCCGTGAGCCCAGAAGAAGATCTATACTGGCATTCTACAAGATCTGAACGTGGAAGGAAACTGGACCACGTCGAGCAGCATGTCTCAGAAACTGATATACTTTGGCCATATTAAACTCACTCCCTGGGTCAGGGGATAGTGAGACGTGCAGTTTCATAATTCCCCGTCATACTGAGCCGAGGGATCGAAATACGCTTCGGGAGATTTGAAAGCAGATAGCCTTACGCTGATTTCGATGGTATGAGGCGTCATTCGATTAGAAATTAGTGGCAGGTGACTGAGCTAACATTGCATGGTAAATCACAAATAACCAATAAATTGCGAGCTAATTGCAAGTCCAATAAAGAATATGCAACTAAAGTTTGTGAAATACTCAACGCCACAGTGATTTGAGAAGAACAGTGACTGAAGGCGTAGTTCATGGAACAAACAAACAAACAAACAAATTTTATTTTCAATGGAAGAATAGGGAGGGGTCAGCCAGCACGAAGATGGGCATAGGACAATGAAGACACCCTTGATATGACAGTACACGAGGCAGAGGAACTGGCAAGGCTTGCTTGCTTGCTTGTGTTCGCTGGCTGTGAACTCCAGCGTGAAGTCCTGTATGTCGGATGGTGACATCCTGTTGTCCAACATCATCCTAATGTTTTCGATCAAAATATTCGTGGCTCTGTTGATTATCCCATAAGTTGCACCATGATGATAATGACCACGCAGGCAACTTTTTATCTTGCTTCTATTCAATCAATCAGGTGCCGTCTCCGCAATGAAGGTTGGCTGCAATGGATCTCCAACACTGTCTGTCTCTCGCCCTAGCTGTACATTATGTCAGGCTGATGTTCATCCATCTCTTGATGTTATCTTCCCACTTGTATCGCTGTCTACCTCTTGCTCGCTTGCCCTCAACCTTGCCTTCCAGTTTTTATAAGAGTATCATGTCTGTTAACGAGCCTGAAATATTTCACTTGCCTCGTCTTTATTTCTTTCATCAACTCTCTCTTCATTACCAATTTTTCTAGAACCTCTGCATTTGATTCGTTTTGTCTCCATGAAATACGACATATTCGTCTGTTTTTCCACATCTTCAGGGCCTCTATTTGACTTTCTAGTTGCTTGTTCAATGTCCAGGCTTCCGCACCATACAGTAGCGATGAATATACGTAGCATTTGACAATTCTCATTTTTAATGAGTTGTTAATCTCTGTAGATGTTAATACTGATTTCATGCCGTTGAAAGCATTTTTGGCCATTCCTATTCTCTTTTTTATTTCTATTTCACTTCTGCCATCATCTGTTATTATATGTCCAAGATAGGATAAATGTGTTACTTATTCTAGTATCTCTCCGTTTGTTCATAATGACTGACTGCTTTAACCAGAGCATTAGGACAGCATCAGTAAAGCAGGATTGGGTGCACAGCTATCTCATCCCTCTCCCAAAACCATTCAAGGATCAGTCAAAGCTCAGCGGCTTTAGAATCATCACCCTTCAAAATACATTTGGGAAGGTTCTAGAGAAGATAGTCGCTGTCAAGCTGCAAGAGTTTTTGGAAAGCGGGAAGCTTCTTCCAAGAGGCCTGGGGAGTTACAGGCCAGGAAAAGATACCTGGTAAAATGCAGCCACTTTTGCCTTTGATGTTTATGAGGGGTTCCAGAGTAGACAGGAAACGATGGCGGTAGCGCTTGATCTCGAGGATGCGTACAATAGAGTTCGATATGATATTTTGATGACAGCACTTATGGAGAAGGGGGTCAATCCCTGGTTGGTGAACTGGATAGCAGCCGTCCTGCACTTTCGTCGGGTTGCTCTCCGTCTGGGTGCATGGACTTCAGAGCCACATATTTTAACCCCGGGACTGCCACAGGGATCTGCAGTCTCACCGGTGCTCTTTAATGTGTATACGAGCAAGATTGCAAACCTAGAAGCACCAGGGGTTGGAAGGATACTAACATTTGCAGATGATATTCTTGCATATTCATATAGGCAGGGGAGAGATAGAGAGCAAACAGCCCAGGAGCTACAGGCGACAGTAGACAAAGTGATTGACTGGTGCACTGAAATGAGTGCTGTCATCCACCCAGAAAAGGCGGCTGTTTTGTGGTGCTCTCTGGACAACAGGATTGTGAGAGCTTATGTCCCAAGCCTCGCGATAGATGGTAGAAGCGTCAACAGAGAGAACAAACTGACGTATCTGGGAATCACATTTGACAGGAGCCTGTCCTTCAAGGACCATGTGGAGACGGTTGTGACAAGGTCTCAAAAGGGACTCAATGCACTTAAAACTATGGCTGCAATGGACACAGAGCAGAGAATGCTTTTCACACTATACCAGCACTTGATCCTCTCAGTGATTGATTATGGACTAGGACTGCTCACTGTCTCAAAGAGTCAGCTGGTGAAATTAGAGCGCATACAGAACGAAGCTATGCGGGTCATTCTGGGATGCACCAGAGACACCCCAGTAGTGTGTATGCGTTACATCCTTGGTTTGCCGACTGTTGCTGGTAGGCTCAATGTGATGCAGGCGAAGGCATACCTCAGAGTAGCTGCAGACACAGATCACCTGTTGCATGAGGCGCTGGACTCCGTTAAGGGTCAGCGACTGATAAGAGGGAAATCATGGATGGCTCAGGCGGAGGATACGATCAGACAGGTGTGCCCCTTGGAGAACATTAGGCGAGGAAAGGAGTGGGGCAGAGTGCCAGCGGAGCAGTCAGACTTGTGCAGAGTTATAATCACATTGAGTCGGGAATGCAGGGAATGGCCAGCAGTGGCCACGGAAGTGGAAATCCAGCAACTAATTCAGGATAATGCTCGCTCGGGTGATGTGATTATCTACACAGATGGTTCGGTGTCAAGAGGTGAGAAAAGTGGCTGGGGGTTCATAGCCAAAGCCAATGGTCGACGTTTGGGGCAGGAGAGCCTGGCATATGATACCACAACATCCAGCTTAAGAATGGAGGTGGAGGCGGTCACCGCGGCTCTCCGCTGGATGGAGAATACGACACACACACACACACATCGTGATTGTAATTGACTCAGAAAGCATGCTGACGAGGGTGAGGACGGGCAGGCTTCGTGCGGAGTGGCTTGCTTCGCTTCGGAGGTCACGGGTGACAAGCATCGCCTGGATCTTTTCTCCGGGGCATGCCGGTGTGATGGGAAATGAACAGACGGACAGATTGGCTGGCTCTGCAGAACTTGGTGGAGTATTGATACATGACAAGGCAGACGTGGTTGCAGCCTTGTGGGAGCACGTGCACACCTCGGAGGAGCAAATGGATTACCATGGTCTGGCAAGAATGAGACAGCGAGGAGTGATGAAGGGATCTGGCCGACGCTCAACGCTTAGAGGAAAGACGAGACGGACATATAATCAGATTGCTACTGGTACTATTAGTGTTGGAACTCTTCGCTGGCTGCTGAGGATGGGGACGGAGCGCTTATGGGAATGCCCCGAATGCTGTGATGTCGATTCCTAAATCAATCAATCAATCAATCATGTTTACGCTCAAAATATTCGTGGCTCTGTTAATTATCTCATAAGTTGCTTGATGATGATGATAATGATGATGATGATGATGATGATGATGATGATGATGATGATGATGATGATGATGATGATGACCACACATGGAAATTTTATCTTGTTCCTATTGTTTTCCCTCAAAATATCAGCGGCTCTGTTCATTATCTATTAATCTGATTTGCTTGTCAGTTGTTCTGTACACTGTTCTGTCCTGTGCCAGACAAGACCCAACCTCTTATCGTCCCTGGAGTTCTCTTCCCCTCTTCCCCCATCTGATAACCAAAGAAACAAGGGGATCTACTCCTCCAAGACCGGGCTATTTATGTTGGGCTGGTTGTATAAATATCCCTGTCAGAGTTGTGTCCCTGGTATCAAGGTCTATCTGATTAACAGGCTATTCGCGCCCTCAGGGATTTCCCGTTGGTGGACATAGATATTTATGAAGGAACTGTTCTGTGTGTTTGCATATGTAAAGAACTATGTTAAGCGTAGAGCTTCGATTCCAAAAGTTCCCTATATAAATGTAGCCATATTTACACTTTTATGCATGGGCCACCGTCGTTGCACATGTGGGATTTTTCTTCAACGTCGTTCCTTCGATATTTTCTGTTGGTTTTGAACGTAATTGCGTTGTGTCAGTTTACAGCTGAGCTGCCATATTTGCACCTTTCTGCCGACCATCCAACTTCTGCGGTTGTTTGTTGACCGGGTTAGCCTACCCTGGGTATGGGGGTTTCAAAAACGGGAGGGGTTTTAAAGGCAAGAAGACCGCCATCATTGGACCAGATTTTATCTCTTTTTTTTTTTTTGCAGAGCGAGCCTGCCGAAACCGTAGCATAGAGCACGCGTTCCGTAGCTCGGGCGACAACCCCCAGGAGACTCTGAGAAAACTGCTCTGGTGAAATGTATAACAGAGACTGGAAACAAAACCACTACCTTCGGATAGCGAAGCAGACTGCTTAACTCCTACGCCTCAAATTTCCCCCTACCATCCTTATTGTAAGGGAAATAAAGTAGCATAAAGTATTGATTGGCACTCACAGACATACAGATCAGAGTCAAAT
Source organism: Cepaea nemoralis (assembly GCA_014155875.1). NCBI lineage: Eukaryota > Metazoa > Mollusca > Gastropoda > Stylommatophora > Helicidae > Cepaea > Cepaea nemoralis. The sequence goes on from JACEFZ010004262.1 coordinate 72,712, forward strand.
TATCCTTCTACCCGCCGTAAGTAGCATTGGCCATACAGTGCTGGATCATATTTTAATAGACAAATCGGTACTCGTTGGGGAATGCAATCAGTATTCCACACATCGCCTTTACTCCCCACAACATTCCCTGGTGCTAATTTTAGGCTAGGTCGGCCTGGGAGCTCAAGGTCAATTTGAAAAATCCGCCTCCATACGAATTCGAACTCATGGCCAAGGAACCGACAAGCGAGTGTTTAGCCACTACTATCCAGCGGCTCCCGGGGATTAGAAGAGACACCCATTAGCATCCAGTAGCTTGTTCAGTGCAGACGTTGTTCCCTGTAACATTCTTTCTAGATAATGTCTTTTACTGGTACAGTTTTCAATGGATCGCCAAAGAAGGTAGTCCTTCTTTGCTTTCCTACTTGGCAGTGACTACACAGGTCAGTGACTCTCACCAATAGTAGAATTCTGCAAGGTTCTTGGGTACGCTTTTATAAGTCAGATATGATCTCTTAATGTACACTCTTATGGAGAAGAGTGTTCCTCCCTGGGTGGTGAATAGACTAGCAGCTACCCAGCGCTTCTGTAGGGTTGCTCTCTACTCTCTACTTATGTTCATGGACCTCGGAGCCGTGCATTATTACCCCGGGATTGCCACAATGATCTGCAATATCGCCTGTGATATTCAATTTATAGACAAGAAAGAACCACATTTTCACTTCACATTCAACTTCGGCGTCACTCGCGAAATGTCTCCGCCAAGGTGGGTTTCCTGTTTATGCTGACAAATGTTTGTCCCGTAAAGCGGTGCTTAGGTGGGTAGAAAAAGTTACGAGGGCGAGTCACACAGTTCTATGGGATGGCCGGTAAATGAAAACGAAGCACGCAGTTCTATGCAGCCGGTTTGGGAGGACTGATAAAACGATGGGGTAAGAGCATCACTGTTGGTGGAAATTATGTTGAGAAATAAAAAGACAGTGTATATATAAAAATAAACTGGTTTCAAGTTGTTATCATGTATAGTTATCTTTCTACAGCCATTTGTGACTTACTTATTAACTTACCCTCGTACTTCGGGTAGAGTAGCAGGCTTCAGTTCAACAATCAAATGTAGGGGGCATCTGTTGGATTTTTCCACCAGGGCATGCTGGTGTAGTGGAAAACGAGCAGGAGGACAGATTGGCTGTGTCTGCACCGCTAGGTGGGGTATCGGTGCGTGATAAGACAAATGTGGTAGGGGCCCTTTGGTTTAGTGTATAGTGCGGAAAACCAAAGAGATCACCACCGTTTGGTGAGACTGATGCTGCAGGGAGTGACCAGAGGATCTGGCCAAGGAAAGGCCAAACAAACACATAATCAGGCTGCTACTGGTACCACTATTACTGGGACTCTTCGTTTGCTGTTGAAGAAGAGGACGTAGCACTTATGGGAATGTGCCGACTACTATCAAGTCTCCCTCAAGCTTCTCTTCAACAGCCTCTAGTGTTGCTGCAGGCTGAGGATCTAGTCAAAAGTCGTGTGGATGTGGAAAGCCAGGGAAAGCCATCCGACTATTCATGCCAAGACACTCTTCGTAGCAGCCTAGCAATTCACTGTATACATGTAACAGATTTTACAGTACCCACCAGAATTTCTTGTATCTGCTCGTGAGCAAACTGCAGCAATGAAGTGAAGCGAACAATGCATTCATTTCTCTGATATGTACACACACAGGCATACACACAGGTGAGCGCGCGCACACACACATACACACTTAAACACACATACACACCCACAAAGACAGCTACATTCACAAATACAGACATACACCCACATAAAACCCACATCCACATACACACATACACGCATCCACACACACACACACACACACACACACACACACACACACACACACACACACACACACACACCATCACACAAACATGTTACTCACCTTCTGTTTCTGTTTATCACTTCTTCATTACTTTCCGTCTGCTGCGCTTAAAAAGCGAGAGAGAGAGAGAGAGAGAGAGAGAGAGAGAGAGAGAGAGAGAGAGAGAGAGAGAGAGAGAGAGAGAGAGAGAGAGAGAGAACGGGGGAGGGAACGTACCAGATCCTTTACAACGCCTCGAGGCGTAATGTCGGTCTTTATAATTTTATTACTCATCGTCTGCTCCTCTTTGTAACTCCTTTATTATTCAACACATGTTCCCCTGTCTGTCTTCTTTATTGGCAACTGTATATGTTTTTAAAGTCTTTGAACTTAGCAGGTCTGGTTTTGCTTTTGTTTAAATATGCGTATCTATATGCCTTGTGTTATCTGTTATG
>JACEFZ010004262.1:80000-258452 GCA_014155875.1 Cepaea nemoralis
CTGTTTTCAGAATCAACTTTTCTCTTGATTATTTTAAAGGCTAGCTTTGATTTTTTTTTAAATGATTGTGTATCTACCGACAGACGCTTGATTGATATCAGGTTAGCCGTAGCGAGAAAAGGTGATGTAATATCCGGGCACTACACTACTTTCATTTCTTATGCGCCATTCCAAAACGAGAAAGTGAACGTTGCTAGGTCACTGTCACGACGAACATCCACTAACTACACAACTTTTATTTTCGCTTATTCTGACCGAAGCGAGAACGATCTCAGATAGCCTTCATTCCGCAAGACTCCTAATTAGGGAATTTGATTTGCACTTTATATCGTGGCCATTGGAAGATATATTTGCCTAGAATTCTCTCTCGGGCCAAATATATTTGTACGTCGGTTGAGACCTCTCGGACCTGATATAATTGTACACGGGGCCTAATGTGGCCCGCGGGCCTTGAGTTTGACACATGTGGTCTAGACCATCACATGTGGTAGGTCTGAGTGCACGAAAAAATAAGTAGCCAGTCTCTTCCTCTTTCAGCGGACGGTGAGCACAAGAATCGAACCTCTTTCCGCCGGGAAAGCTAACCCGGACAACAAACACCCACAGATATCGTATGTGTCGACCGAATGGCGCAAATATTGCAGCTCAGCTATAAACTGGCACCATGCATAACAGATTACAGTGTAGCTAGTCTTTATCTCTCTGATGAGCTGCGGTAATATGTTGGAGATGTTTTGCACTGTCTAATCCTTATTGCATCAAATCCCCTATTTTATTACAGGAGCCCTTTGTTGTTCACATTTCTTGCACTCTTTTAAATTATGCTGTGTGAGTACATGATTACACTTCTGGCATTCTTCATCCAATCTTTTCTTCTCTTCAAGACTGCAGGCCGAAGTTAATACGTTATTACAAAATTCTTCATCCAGTAAACCTAAAGAAACGGTGACGAAAAGAAAGAAAACGTAAATGGAAGACGTAAAGGCATCCAGATATTTATCTTAATTACAGAGAAATGAAAACTTGGAAGTCTGCTGACGGGGAATTACGCTGGGTTATTAACATTCTTTCTTTGTAACGAGGCTCACGAGAAAGTTGAACAGAATAACACGTGGCACGGCGACGCAGCTGAAAAATACCCGAATGCCTGGGTAATCATGTCCCAATTTTCGGTTAAATGAATGTGCCAGGTCAAATAGAAGATAGCGCATTCTAGTGAGCATGTTGAGATTGTGTCAACCTTATCATGTTATTCCATCACTGGGGAAGACAAGTAACAACACTGGGGAGGGGATAAATATAAGGGACCTTGTATCATTGGGAGGGGGTGGGGGAGACGCATACTTATACGAGGGGGCTTCAAATGAAAACCTTAAAACTCAAAATGACTCTTTGGGTTGTCCATACAGATGGAAATCACTTGGGGTTAGGTCTGGCGAGTAAGGGAGATGTGGTATACACTTCGATAGTTTCAACCATCGAACAGGTGTTATAGGGTCGAGAATTGTTATGTTGCAAAAGGGCACCTTTTCACTCAGAAGTCCACATCGTTTGGATTTGATTGCGGGTAGAAATGTCTTACTCCACTCATACACTTGCTGAACTGACAGACAGGCTGGATCCATACTGGATCTTCATTCGCCAATGAATTTCTGTAGGTTTCAATTATCACAAAATTGATAATAGAACGCTGCTCCTCTTTGATGCATGTCAAAAGTGGGGCGGCCATCTTTAAACCGCCATTATGACGTCACCGTGTTCATCTGCACCCTGATGTCACGTGCTAAACACTCTTGACATCCTTAACTACAATACTGACAGGTTACAAGACAATGGCATGGTTATTGTAATTTATATCACACTTTTAAGGTTTTCATTTGAAGCCCCTTCGTGCCATTATCATCATCATACGTCCTCACCAGCTGGCGTAGACGGTCATGTCTTTCTACAGATCTCGGTCCTTGGTGCTGTGGATCAACTCTGCTCATAAAGTTCCAGCATGGCACCGCTTCAGTCCATCCAGCATCATTTGTCTTGGTCTGCCTCTATCTCTTTTCACAATGATATTTCCAGTTGTGATGATATTCCCCACTGTCTCACTTTTCATGCATATACCAAACGTAAACATTAGAAATATATCACTGGAAAATTGACGTATGCATATCCCATACATATATAAACTATTAGAAACATCCCAAATATCTTCTTAAAATGTGCATGTCCTTTGCAGGACATTGCAATGACCCACAGGACCTATTGGCTGTTTGTTATTTATATGGCAATTTTACGTCCGTGACGAAGAGATCAAGCTGTCTGCATCGCGCTCCGAAGGTTGTGGGTTCGATTCCTGAGTCCGTCATTCGGTTCACGTGAGCAGTTTTCTCGGAGACTCCTGGGAGTCGTCGCTGGAGCTACGGAGTTCGTGTTCTGTTCGATGCTTTCTGCAGGTCGAACTGCGGAAAGAGACTGATCTATATGGGATAAAACCCGGTGAAATGAAGTCGATCCTCTCATCTTTCAACGCACCTGTCCCCGGGCCCCTTAACCTCACAAATATATCGCTAAAATGTCCGTTGACATATTCATTCATTCATTCATTCATTCATTCATTCAGTAACATGTCCGTTGCAGAACCTCGCTCCCATAACAACCTTCCGGAAAACTTCTGGGTCGTAAGCAAGACATCCCGTCCCGCGTCCGAACACCCGTCTGGAGATCATTTGTTTGGCCCTTCCTCTTTCTCTCATATATATGTCCTCGTTTAGTCAGTCGTATATCTTTTATAGAACGAAAGCCCAATATTTATTGGCTGTGATTTTCTTGGCAAATTTACGTGCAGTAGTTTTGCAATTGTTTTCTGAAAGGCCGACTCTCGTATCAATGGGAACATCAACGCAAGGCGGTCGGCTGGACAGTTACCACAAACGGCATATATTAGCGACATTTGGCAATAGCTAAAGGAGAAAATCAAGGCGTCTGAGCTTATGTGCTTCACAAACATCTTTACCGTTGATCGAAAAGAAGAAGAACTAGATTCTTCAAGGTCTGAACATCGAAGAATGTTCATAAACAGTATCAGCACGCTCTGCGAAAATAAGACCGAGATTTACGGGATAAAACCCGATGCAATGAAATTGACTCTTTACCTTTAACTCATTTTGTCCGGGAAGGTTAACAAACGCTTGAATGAGCCGGATGCTTCGACCGAAAGGTGCAAATATCGCAGTTCTGACTATAAACAAGCACAACGCATTTACGCCCAAAACAAATTTCTGACAAATTTCGGACATTTCCGACAATTGAAGAAGAAGGATAGGAAGAACCTTTTACTGCTATGGGAATACCTTGCTGCAGAATAATTATTATTTTCTTTAGCCGTCTTAGTCCCACAGCACAAACTTCTAGAACATTCAAGAAATAATAAAGAAGACAGGAAGTTCAACTGTCTATTTCACACCTGCGCGAACTGACTGACCCATTTTGTTTCAGGCAGTGAAAAGACAATCTCTACGGGTGACCGTGGCGGCATTTTTGTCTAATTGGGGTTAATTAATATGGGACACCGTTTTGTTATTAGCATTTAAGAACTTGACATAAAATTGCAATAATTAAATTGGCGACCCACGCTGCAATAGTGTATGTTCTTTTTCGTTATTTGTTCCCTTCCTTGTTCTGTATCTGTGTATGTTTTATCTTCTATTTTAGTTTATTGTTTTCTTTTCTTATTCTGCATGTGTTTCCAAAGTCTGTTTTCATTTATTTGTGCTGTTCAATTGTTTTCTTTTCTTTTACTTAAATACAACAACAAAACTGTTTCTTTATATTAAGATTATTCGTTATACTTTTCTAGCTGTGTCTTTAATTGTTTTATTATGTTTTTCAAATGAGTTATCGTTTTCAATATTCCTGCATAGTTTTATTCTGTCGCAGTTTCTATGTTAATAGTTTTCTTATCTGTTACATTATGTGTTTTCTTATCTTCGTTTATCTTTGTTAAATTGCCACTTTCTTCATCCTGCGGCTGTTGTGTTTGCGGTGCGTTCGGGATCAATCAAGGCAATGTTTACACTGAGATTTTATAGCAATGTTTACACATAGATTTTATAGTAATGTTTACACTGAGATTTTATAGTATTGTTTACACTGAGATGTTATTGTACCTTCTTTATAACTACTGTTACCTGTTACAGGTAATGTTACTTGCCGTTAACCAATTTCCCCTGCTACAGGTAATGTCCTCCTTAGACACTGTCCTAGAGCGGAGAATGAAAGAAGGAATGGAGGTAATTGGTTGGCTGTGAGTCCTCTGGAAAACAGGGTTTTCAATCAGTTAGACTGAGCCCTGAAATGTGCTTGTGTCTGTCGGAGTGAAGTTGTTGTATAGACTTTTTCCTTCGTCCCGGTACCGCATTGTCATTTCCAAGGGGCTGTGTTGCAAAGCACTCATTCCCTTCTCCAAGCTCAGAAATCACCCGGGTGTGCAATCCCTGGACCGTGACTCCACATATACAGAGAAGCATATTAGGATGTAGCAAGACCGTCATTCAGCACCGGATATACGGACTGACAGGCTAGGACGAGGGACGAGGCTGGTCATGTTTCCTCCACGAGTGCTGGGTATTTTATTGTCAGCAGGCTTCACCCGTGTACCCTACACATTTTATATTGCTCACTCTTAAACTTGCGGTGTGTTGATGCCGAGGTAGCAGGTTCAACCTCTACACAGGTCAGTTGGACTAGCGTGTTTAATGCTCATAGTTGACTCGCGGAGGTAAATTACATGTACCCCAGAAGTCGGAGAGGCGCCTGAGATGACGAGGGGCACTGGTAGTAGGGAAAGCTAATCCACGCCCAAAAATAAGTCCAATGCACTCGAGATAGTAGCACGTATATGGACTACGCGTGTGTCCAAAGAGAGCAAAAACAGAAAATAGAAACATGTAGATTCATTACTTGTGACTGCGATATTTCAGTTTTCCAGCCAAGTATTCTTATTCTTTGGTTCGTTGATGAAGACTTGTGCTGACACCTTCCCCCGTATCTGTGTGTGTGTGTTGTTTTTTTTCTTTTCCCGAGCTCTCTAGTTACATTTTATCTTCATTCTTTTTCTGGTAGCAGGTCGGGAGCAGTCGCCATTTTTACCCCTAAAATTAAAGAGACTGTTCTCTGCCTGTAAGATCTGATTGTTAAAAGTTGTGACGAGAACTCACTCGTGCGCCGCTTGCAAATGAAAGAGTTATTTGATAGACGGACCAGAATTGTTAACACTCGACCCAGTTAATTTACTGCCGAAGCATTTTGCTTCATGGCAGCGGCGACAAGTCACGGGTGCGTGGGGATTTGATCTACAATGTAGACTTTCTTCTGTCATTCCGGCTGAGCAATTACTCAAACTTTAAAATCTTACAATACCTCTGGAGTCGTAGTCGGTTCCCCGGTGGCGAGGGACACTGGTAATAGGGAAAGCTAATCCACACGAACAATTCAGTCCAGCAATAGAAGTACGTCTATGGACTACGCTCGAATTCAAAGCCAGCGAGCGCAAAATAAAATGTTACATGTCCTTTGCAGGACGTTGCGATCAACCCAAACTCCAGGTTGATTTACAAGGCAATTATATATTCAGTAGCTTGCCATTGCTTTCTAAACGAGTAGTCAACGTTTAAGCCCAAATGACCGGTGTTGTTGTGAACGATCCCACTAGCCAGCCATCAGCGCATTGGAAGTTTAAATGTAAGTGCATTAAGCCCCGCGGCTAGTCATGACTCTTTCTCAGACAAATAAGGACATTATAGAAATAGTGTTGTATGGAGAATTTGAGACAAGAGGTCAATACAATGAACATGACTCGTAGGGAACAGAACAAATATCATAGACCCACCGCGGAGGTCGGCATGGCCGAATGGATAAGAGCGCATGCCGGGGTGGCGAGTTCAACCCCTATCCCGGTTATATTATTATAGGGAGAAAATACGAAAGGGGAGGATTGACATTCTGAACATATGGTGAAGTGGAGCATGGGCCAAAAAAGGTTGAGAACCACTACTTTACAGCAGTGTTGAGTTCCTTCCAGGTTAGTAAACTGAAAGTTGCGTATCTTTTACAACCAGCATTTTTTGGGCTGTTTGTGACTTCTTGGTATATTTACGTTCAGTTGTTTGCCATTGCTTTCTGAACGAACAGCACTCATACCATTGTATGAAAACCAATGCAAGGCGGTCTGCTTCCAAATTGCTCACATGTGTTTCGAAAGCGATATACGGTATTACGAATTGCGTTCGTAACACCTTGGCCACTTATACAGGTAAGCTGGTTCAAAGGTGTAGGGATTTGAAGACGCGTAACTACAGTCCCGTAAGCCTGTCTACCTGGCCAAGGTGTTAACGACATTGTTTGTAATCCCGTATATCCACGTGCGGAAAACAACAGCTGCGAGAATCGGCAGCGGTTCACGCTGTGCTGGTAACTTAGGGGGTATGTGAACCGGTCGCTCAGAATTCATTGGCAAACTGCTGAACGTACAACTTTCCTAGTACATCAACAGCAGCTGAAAAATGCTGGTATTGACTGCAACTTTCTGTAAGGGATATGCAACATAAAAAGGACAACCCCTTTGTCATCATCATCCAGTGCCTTGCCGGCTGGCGTGGGCGATCATACCTTTCCACAAATTGCGATCTCAGACGGTATGGATCCATTCGTGTATTGACTCCCTTCCGTGCCATGACACAAGATTGCTAAGAATTTTCTCACGCTGTCTTCATCTTTCTCTCTTTCCGCAAATCTTTCCGCTTGTCACAGCATGTTCCATTTTGTGTCTTCTCATAATGTGGCCAGTGGTCAAAAAACGATGACTGCTTCTTTCTGATGTTTGTGATACGATGTCTTTGCGAATTTGCTTTCCTCAAAATGTCCTCATAGCTTATTTTCGTTGTCCAATTAATTTTCAGCATACTTCTATAAAACCACATTTCCAAGGCTTATGGGTTTTTTTTTCGCCTGTTTACTAATTGTCCAGGATTCGCAGCCGTATGTTAAAATTGGTTTTATGTAACATGCAAGAAGTCTTTTTCTAACTTTCAAGGACAAGGGCTTATTGCTCAAAATGTTCTTCGTTTGATATAATGCAGTTTTTGCTTGTCCTGTTCTCTTTATTTCTGTGATATATACTTATATTAAGGTAATGATTAAAATAGATGCATCTTTCACAATAAGACAGAAATATCCAGGTGGCTTGAATTTTCCCCTGGTTGCATACAATATGGTCTACTTAACTCCTGCAGATGGTCCTGTTTTACTGCAATGTTTCTGTCTTGTTTTGTTCATTCTACTGAACACCGATTGCTTAATGTTTTGAAATGTTAACTTATTGCTCGGCGTGCCTTAGGCATGTGTGATTTTACCTCTCACTCTGTCCTCGTTATTAGATTAACTTGTGAAGGGCGCGAGATTGATGATGCAGAATGTTCACTGTAAAATACAGCAGATTTCTTCTTCTTCTTCTTCTTCTTCTTCTTCTTCTTCTTCTTCTTCTTCTTCTTCTTCTTCTTCTTCTTCTTCTGCCGCTGCCTCTGCCGCTGCTGCTGCTGCTGCTGCTGCTGCTACTAATGTACTTCTTCTTCTTCTTCTTCTTCTTCTTCTTCTTTACTCTTTCTTTAGTTTTGGTTAACTGAGTAATTCTTTTTCTTATTGTGACTTGTTCATGGCTGGCTGGATCCTGTATCTGAATTTTCCTACCTACTAGGGTAGTCTGTCTTGAGCACAACCCTTCCTTAGAGGCCTCTAGCGACATGTTTGATGGGGTTCAGTGCTACTATTCTTCGCTTTCCCTCTCTGGCCCCGAGATAACACACAGACCTTTCCTCTCTCTTGAGCTTTATCTGTGACACTCAATTTTCTCTTCACTCATGCACACTTTGTGACGCTCCCCCAGCTCTAACCTCGCCTGTAGCACTCACTACCCTCCCAGCATCAAACTATAAAACTGTTAATACCCCACCATTCGACCGTGCTATGGAATCATCTTTACGACATAGACAACATATATAAATCTATTAAACAGCACCGGATCTCCATTTATTGGTCCCTGCGTTGTTTACGTTTCTGGACGGTTGGCACGGCGTTAAATTTTACAACCCTGAAGATTAAAGAGCATTAAGTCATTCCACCGGGACCGTCTCAAGTTGTTTACAGCTGGACTAAGTCGTATATTACGCCATTACTTATCCCACGCGGAAGGTTACTGCAAAGCAAGCGACATTCATCACTCTAATGTTTACGTTACGTTTGGCGGAAGCTCAAACTAATGTGGGTGGCGTGAGATGGCTGGAGCCATCTTTGTTAATAAATAGTCCCAGGGCCGAGATGGGGTCTGTGTCATTTGAAGACGGCGTGGTTGGAGATTGTTTTTTTTTCCTTCTTTACACGCGTTCATATACTTAATGACAATAAAACATGGCTTTTTGGGGAATTTCGGATTTTGTTTCTGTCTTTGTGTTTTGATGAATGTGTTTATTTATTTATCTCTCATACTGTCTGCCTGCCTGCCTGCCTGTCGGTCGGTCGGGCGGTCGATCGATCGATCTGTCGGTCTGTCTGACTGTTTGTCTCTCCCTACATGAGTTCGATCAAACATCGGCCTACCCAAGCCCATCTGCCCATCAGTGTGTTTGTCCTACAGTCCCTCTATTTGCCAAAAATGAAGTTCTCTCACTGCGTGCATATAAACATATCCTCAGTGTATGCGGGAAATTCCAGAGCCAAAAAAAAACATCTTTTCATAACTCATTTATCCATCCACTCAACCTGGTCTCGGCACCCCAACACGGAGAGCACTCGTTCAAGGGAAAATACGGTGAAATATTCCCGAGTGCTTTGGTGGCATTGCTGACGCTTTGCAACGAAAGCTCTATAATTTCCGGCTTTCATGTGTATATACTTTTTTATTTGCTTGTCCTTTACAGAATGTCGCCATTCCCCCAGCATTAATTGGCTGTTTGTGATATTCTAAGCAATTTCAGAGGACGCAATAACTCAGACATGACTGGCAGGCGCTTTTCTTCTTCTCATCACCCTCTCCGCTCTTCTTCTTCTTCTTCTTCTTCTTCTTCTTCTTCTTCTTCTTCTTCTTCTTCTTCTTCTTCTTCTTCTTCTTTTTCTTCTTCTGCTACTATGCTATAAATAACATTACTACTACAACAACTACTACTTTTACTACTTCCACTACTACTACTACTACTACTACTACTACTACTACTACTACTACTACTACTACTACTACAACAACTACTACTACTACTACTACAACAACTACAACTACTACTACTACTACTACTACTACTACTACTACTACTACTACTACTACTACTACTATACTACTACCGATGCCTCTACTGCTGCTACTGCTGCTGCTGTTGCTGCTGCTGATGCTGCAAATTCCTATCAATATTCGAGGATTATTGATATACTCTGGAAGTTATCTCTCTGAAACAATAACATTGCATATTCACGATTATTTTCCAGACCCAGTGTTCTACTTGGGAAGCCCAACATACACCGTAGATGAGAGTGATGGATTCGTGGAGGTCAAGGTCTGGAGGACTGGAAGTGACATCAACACGCCATCCAGTGTAACTGTGAGGTCAAGGAAAAGTGACCCAAAATCTGCAGACGGTAGGTGGCCATGTCGTGTTAAGCTAATGATTCTCTGTGGGATCGTGTAGGGCCCCATCAATTCCAAAATCAATCAATCAATCAATCAATCAGGTGCCGTCTCCATAATGAAGGTTGATTACAATGGATCTCCAACACTGTCTGTCTCTCGTCCTGACTACATTCTGTCAGATTTATGTTTGTCCATCTCTTGATGCTACCTTCCCACATGCATCGTTGTCTACACTTGCTCGCTTGCCTTCAACCTTACCCTCCAGTAGGGTTTTTATAAGAGTGGTATGTTGTTGAACGTGACCTAAATATCTCACCTGCCTCTTTTGTATCTCTTTCATCTTCTTTTCATTTCCAGTTTATCTAGAACCTATTAAATTTGATTGTTATTATTTCCGTGAAATACGGCATATTCTTCTGTATATCCACATCTCCATAGGCTCTATTCGACTTTCCAATTGTCTGTTATATGCCCAGGCTTCCACGCCATATAGCAGTGTTGAATGCACATAACATTTGAAAATAATTCTCAAAGGAATTTCCTATCAGTGATGTCAAAGACCTTTTCATAGTCCACAAATCCATTACAAAGTTTTGAGTTCAGCTCATTCTTGGCTCTATTATCATGCATACTCTGGCTATCTGGTAAGTTCAGGGTCTGTTTGATCGGAAGCCTGCTTATTCATTCCTCGGTTATTTGTCAATAGTATTTCGTTATCTCTCTGGAATTATGCCTATTAACGTGTTGTTGTTTTTTTTTTCATGAACTGACAATAACATTATTCCTCTATGATTTACGCCCGTCTGCAGATCACATTTCTTCAATAGCTTCATTAGACTATATTGTCTCCAGTCTGTTGGTATGTTTTCGATTTCCTATACTATGCTAAATAATTTGTCTAGTTCTTTAGTTGAATCGTTTACATTGACTTTAATAGCCTCTGCTTGGAAACCATTGGAATCAGCATCATTTCTATCCTTTAGATGTTTGATAACATTTCTAGTTTCTACTTTAGATGATTTCTCACAATTGATATCCAGCACCTTCCCTGCAGACTGGATATCTGGAGGGTATTTTGGGGCTGGTATATTCAGCAGTTCTCCAAAGTATTCATGCTATCTGTGTATTTGATCTCTTATGTTGGTGAGAACTGTTCCATTACTGCTATCCATCAGTTCACTTGATTGATTATACTGTAATAGTTTCCTTGTTACACCGCAAGGTACAAGAGGAACAAGATGAGATGAGATGAGTTTCCTTGTTGTACCGTATACCTCTCTAATGTTTCCTTTCTCTGCTACTACTTTCACCTCTCTTGCTAGATCACTTAAATATTGTCTTTTATCCGCCCCTACCCGCTTTCTGTCGGCAGCTATGGCTTAGAGAAAGTGAACGCAATCTCATAATCCCGCATACCGGTTTCGACATCAGCTGCTGGCGATTTGAAAGCAGATCACCTTGCATTGTTTTACAACGGTAAGATTGTTAGTCTTTCGGAAAGTAAACTACTGACTATAAAATTGGCTAGAAAATCACAAACAACCAAAACACACTAAGGTTGATTGCGACGTTCTGTACAGGACTTGCAGCTAACGTTCCCCAGATTTCTATCTTCTATATTAGCCTCTGTGTATTTGTTATATTAGAATCTCTAATTTTCCTATTATATACATCTGCTTTTTGTAATTTTCCTTTCGTCTATTTTTAAGATTTTACAGCGTTATCCAGCGTTATGTCTTTGTTGCCCATTTTCCAACAAGATTTGTTCCAAAAGCTTTTAACCTGCTGTCAGCAAGCCTTCAGTAACTTACACTAATCTAGATCTGGATGTATACGTCTAAAAGAGGGTAATTGTCATTAGCTGTACGCTTAATGTTTAATGGATCCATCAACAGTTCCCATGGGTGGACTTTAAAAAGTTTGTGTAGATCTGGGACAGAGATTTTCTGGGAACGTTGATTTACTGTTTATTCTGTTAACTGTGTTTTGTGGTGTAAAGACCACTTTTTTTTAAACACGTGGACATATCTATTAGAGTATCCTTCTATAAGTCACACAAGAAGAGCCTCAGCTCGAGGCATGAACTTCGAATACCTGAACCACACAATGAACTAGAGCAGTGGTCTATTTGGGCTGCATTTTTTTAAGTGGGCACGGATCCTTCTAGTATTTGGTCTTTGTCTGAAAGTACAGGTACACTACCACTGGATCAAGGAAGAGTAAAAATTCCTCGTTGTTTCTTAATTTGTAAATTTCACGCTCTTCACACTGGGAACCGTCTGTTTAATTTTGTGATGGACGAGTTCTACCACTAAGCCACTCCACGTCTACAGTTTCTTTTTCTCCCTTCCTCTTTCGGTGAATGTATCTCACACTTAGTTATGCAGTTCAAAGGTCAGTGTGTCCGCTTCGGCATGCATTTGAATAAGTTGTCCTTCCTCTAGACTCTAGTCTAGACAGATTTCATCCAAGGCAACGGCTATATCTACCAATGGACACGTTTTCTTTCCTAACAGTTTTGCCATGGCGGGGTCCTTTCGGTCTTCTCTTTGTGATTTCTAATTGCTTTGGTATTTTTTAACGTGCAAATCTTGAACACGAGACCACCTGTTTTTCGCCCTTATCTGAGAAGGCCAATTATCGGACCTCACTACCCAAGAGATCAGGGCCAGGTGTGATACAATTAGAAAACCATAGAATAATTAAAAAAAAATGTCCAGCCCTATGTTGAGATTCGCCCCACTTCCGTCTAAATATGAGGCGGACACCTCTTAGCCACTCCTCCCTCCCTCGACTATAATGTTAATTGCTAGTGCTATTGTTGAGTGATTTCATGAAATTGGTGGTTAAGTCAATGATGATGACGGTGATGATGATGGTGATGATTATGGTGGTGGTGGTGGCGGTGATAATGATGGTGATGGTGGTGATGATGATGATGATAATGGTGCATAATGATGACAACGGTGATGATTATGGCGGTGATGAAAGTGGGCATGATAATGATAAAACTTTTCTTAGAGCTTATTTCATTTTATTATCAGCAATTGTTACTTGGACTATTTTTAATCTTAGCAACTACTCTTTAACTCTTTCCATCCGAAGCAGTTATTACTTTGTGTTGTTGTTTTTTTTTTCAATCCAACGCTCTCGTTATTTTAAATATTTATATTTCAAGCAGTTGTTATTTTAACGCTTTCCATTTCAAGCAGTTGTTACTTTAACCTGTTTTTATTTTAAATATCAAGCTGTTATTACTTTAACCCTTTTCTTTATATCAAGCAGTTGTTACTTTAACTCTTTCCATCCCTTACAGTCGTTAATTTAACTCCTACCACCCATCCCAAACAGTTGTTGCATTTATACCTTCCTTCCTAAGCTGTTGTTATTATACCACTTTCCATGTCATGCAGCTGTTATTTTAACATATTTTCCATCTCAAGCAGTTGTTACTTTATTTATTTTTTCCATCGTAAGCAATTGTTACTTTATATTTTATCCCATCGTAAGCAATTGTTACTTTACATTTTATCCCATCGTATGCAGTTGTTAGATTAGCTCTTTGTATCGCAAGCAGTTATTACTTTAACGCTTTCCCGCCCAAAAAGCTATTCCTTTTACTTTCTCTATCCCTAGTGTTGTTAGTAGTTGCAGTTGTAACTGTTTATCCCAAACTATTGTTACTTTCGTTTAACATGCCTTTTGTTATTAAATGCTGTCAGTAATATTAATACAATTGAACAGAAATAGTTCGAGTAACAATTAATATCTCTTTGATTTAAGAAAAGTATATCACGTAGGAAGTAATCAAACAACGTATAGTGAGTTGTCTGGCACAAAATGAATTAATGAAGCGCATCTTTGTCTTCCAGCCGGCCTAGACTACGTGGCAGTCAACACTGTCCTGGACTTCGCACCCGGGGTCACCATGCAGACGGTGAAAGTGGGCATCATCGATGACCTGGGCAAGCCTCGGCTGGAGGGCTTGGAGTCGTTTCTGGTCATCCTGAGAATGCCGGCTAATGCCATCCTTGGCGAGCCTAAAGAAGCAGTGGTGGTCATCAACGATTCCGTCTCTGACTGTGAGTACTTCACTAGTACACATCAAAATAATGTTTGCCCGTTGTGAATTTGAATAATAAAAACACGAACAATATAAAGCACAATTTATGTTAAACAAATGTGAACACAGAAACTATAAACAATATGTTACACGATTTACTACCTGACATATTTATCTGCGTCTCGGCAGGTGCATACTGCATAGTTACATATCATGTGAAATGAATACATTAATCATACTTTAGCTGGGACGCAGAGGTGTTTCCAAGGCACCAGGGTCAGGTTCTATACTGGCCAAGACCTACTGACGCGTCCTAGTCATGCGTTCTGGGCATCAGGTCCCTTCGGGGTCCTGGCTAACGTAGTAGGCTCGCTGATTCTTCCGAAGTTGGAGAGTATCTGAGAGTATTGGAGAGTACCAGTCTGCACACCAATAAGCCAGACAAGGGACAACGGGTACTCACGCAAACCTCAGGTCCTGTATGACATCACACTGATGTTGGACAACAGGATGTCTTCATCCGATATACAAGACTTCGCGCTGGAGTTCACAGCCAGCGAACACAAGCAAGCAGCAAGCATACTTTAGCTGAAACAATTAAAACACAGTCGCGGGTATTGTTTGAATGAGGAACAGCTGTTATCACCCCGGTAATTTTAACTTTACAATCTATATCTAACTCTTTTTTGTTTGCATAAAACCGACTGGAATCGATTTAAACAAGTAGACATGATGATCTCTTTAACACTAAGGGAGTCACCGTGGCCAAGTGGGTACGCCGTCTGCTTCGCGGTCCGAGGATTGTGGGTTCGATTGCCGTCTACTACTACATCATTCAGTTCACGAGTGCAGTTTTCTCGGAGACTCCTGGGGTTGTCGCTGGAGCTACGGAGTTTGTGCTTTGTGCGACGCTTTCGGAAGGCCACTCTGCGGTAAAAGACCGAACCTTATAGGATAAACCTCGGTGCAATGGGGTCAGATTCTTGTACCTGTGAATCCCTTTGACGTTAGAGTTAAATATTCTATGTGTATGTAGGCACTCCAGGTGATCGATATAGCAGTACTGATTTTTAGTCCGTTGGGTTAGAACTCCAGCATATTCCATACTGGACTGACCTTTCCTATTACTTGTGTTTCTCATCTGTCAGGCGTACTCTCTCCGATATCTGAGGTGTTTGTAATTTACGTCTCTAAGCCAAAGATGAAAGCCAACGTTCAAGTCCATCTGATCGGCGTAGGGAGCGAACCCACTACCCTGCCATCAGCGCACAGGGGGTTTAGTAACCAGCGCTCTTAACCTTTATACCAAGCCACTTCCAGTGTCGATGTAACGTTAGAGTTAAATATTGTAGGTGTTTACAAGTACACGTAGGCCCCGCTATACGTCGCCTCGGTATACGTTGTTTCGCTATAACGTCGCTGTCACATAGGGAACTAACTTCACTTTACGTCGCTATGTTTCGCCATAACGTCGTTTTTAGGCTGACGATTGGACTGTTGATACCGGTAAAGTCTATGGTTTACCTCCAACGACGGTAAGGACAATTCATGCAGGTGCTGACAAAATCAAAGAGAGTGCTAACAAGGTAACCCTTTTGAGTGCTTCCAAGATCACTTGTACCAGAAATTTTCTTATGGAGAACATGGAAGCACAATTGGCAGTCTAGATTGAAGACCAGAACCTACGGAATATGTCTGTAAGCAAGATGGTTATCCAAGAGAAATCAAAATCTCTCTATGAAGATCTAGCTAAGAAAGCGTGTGAGAGCAGTACTAGTAGTGCTGGTGATAGTTTTAGAGCGAGTTGTGGTTGGTGAAAGCGCTCTAAGAGGCACAACATTCAGACAACAGGTGAAGTTGCGAGTGCTGATACTGAGGAGGGTGGTCACTGTGCAGCAGACATTGGACACATTTTTTGTTCAAGCAGAGAAGAGCTAGGAAAAGAGTCAGGAAGAGGTTACAGTTACATTCTCAGATGAAGAGGCAGAATTTAATGCCTCTATGTCCCAATAACTCTACCACTCACCCTCCAACCCACCTCTATTTCTTCTTCTTCTTCAGCATTCCGAGCCATTGAGGTTCTTTGCTGCAAATACAATCTGTCTCCATTCGTCTCTCTGGTGGACCTTCTCTTGCCAGTCGTTGATTCCAAGTGCTTGTAGGTCTGTATGTATATTATCTCTCCACCGCCTTCTTGGTCTACCTCGGGGTCTACGGTCATTTATTTCCTGAGTGTAAGCGAGTTTTGTTTCCCTATTATCTTCCATTCTTTCTATATGCCCCAGCCATTGTAGTCTATTAGCCTTCATGATACCAGTGATTAGCGGGGACTTAAACAAATCATAAATGTCTTTGTTACTTCTTCTTTTCCACTCTCCACTTTGTGTATCCCTAATGGGTCCAAAGATGCGTCTTAAAATTTTTTTCTCAAAGGTTTGTAACAAGGCTTCGTCTCCTTTCGTTGTACTCCAGGTTTCAGAGCCATACAGCACAACTGGTCTGATCAGTGTTTTGTATATTGTGATTTTGGTGTTACGAGATAGCACCTTTGATTTTAGTAGATGTTGTAGTGCATAGTATATCTTATTTCCAGAGTTGATTCTAGTTTGTATTTCTTCCCTTATGATGTTGGAGCAGTTGAAGATTGTACCCAGGTATTTGTATGTTTCCGTTCTTTTAATGGTCATA
Source organism: Cepaea nemoralis (assembly GCA_014155875.1). Classification (NCBI taxonomy): domain Eukaryota; kingdom Metazoa; phylum Mollusca; class Gastropoda; order Stylommatophora; family Helicidae; genus Cepaea; species Cepaea nemoralis. Next base: position 96,416 of record JACEFZ010004262.1, read on the forward strand.
TTATCTATTTGTATGTGGCCAGAGTTTTTAGCCATTCCGTCTCTTGAAATTACCATATATTCTGTCTTATCTTGGTTGATAACCAGCCCCATCTGTTGGGCTTTTTCCTTTAAGTGAGTCAATATTTCTAATGTCTTTTGTTCACTTTGCCCTATAATATCTATATCATCTGCATAACCAAGCAGCTTGGATGTTCCTCCAATATCACATTCCTCCTTTACCTTCCTTACAACTTTCTCCAGAGCCAGATTGAAGAGTAGCGGCGATAGTGCATCACCCTGTTTCAAGCCAGATGTTATTTGGAAGGGGTCTGATTTCCTGCCTTTATATGTTACTATATTATAAGTATCTTCCATGCATAGTTTGGTCATGTTAATTAACTTCCTTGGTATTCCAAATTCCTGCATAACATTCCATAGACTATTCCTATGGACACTATCATAAGCCTTTTTAAAATCCACAAAAATGTTATGGAGATCTCTTTTATATTCCCAATGTTTCTCGGCTATTTGTCGTAAGATAAATATCTGATCTATTGTTGATCTGTTTTGTCTAAAACCCGCCTGGTAGTCACCTAATATGTCTTCTGAATATGGTTTTAGTCTATTTAGTAATACTGCGGATAGTATCTTATAGCTTGTGGACAGTAGTGATATTCCTCTATAATTTCCACATTGGAACTTGCACCTCTATTTAGCCAATAAATATCAACAACCATCAAAATAAACATTACTGTGGTACACAATACACCGTATTTCATTTAATTCTATGGAAAATAGTGTTTCGCTATACGTCGTTTCACTTAACGCCGCGTTTTCCAAGAACGTAACCCCGACGTTAACCGGGGCCTACCTGTAATGTGGAATTAACGTAAATTTACTTGTTACATCTAACGTTAAAGTGAAATATTCTACGTGTGGTACAGGTAGTTAATTACTAACATACATATAACGTTAGCGTTAAATAAAACATTATGTTGTATAGGTAATGTAGAATTTCCATAAATGTACTTCTTATTGTTACATCTGCCGGTCTCCCTGGTCTAGGTGGCACAAGACTTTCTCCGTTATCCTGTATACTCTCGTGTGTAACGTGACGTGTGCAAGAATTGGTAGCGGTTCTCGCCACGTCGGTAACTTACGGAGTATGTGAGCCAGTCGCTCAGAAAGCAATGGTAAACTACTGAGCGTAATCTTGCCAAGAAATCAACAATCAGCTGAAAGATGCTGATGTTGGCAGCGATGTCCTGTAAAGGATATGCGAACCAAAAAAAAAATTGTTATATCTAACGTTAGAGTGAAATATTCTACGTATTGTTCAGGTAATGTAGAATTAACACAAATGCACTTGTTACTTCTATCAACAGTGCCCAGTGTAGAGTTCAAGGAAGCAGGTTACAGGGTCAAGGAGAATGACGGCGAGATCCGAGCAGTTGTTATCAGATCCGGGGACATCAGTCACGAGTCATCTGTCCGATGTTACACTCGTCAGGCCACAGCGAGGGTGGATCTGGACTACCTCGAGAGGCCAGACACCAACTCATCGATCATTGTCTTCCAGCCAGGTATGTATGGGAATTTTTTTTTTTTTTTAACGTTCGTTGGCTCTGAACTCAAGCGTAGTCCTTACACGTGCCTCTACTTCTAGTTCACTGGACTGAATTTTACTGTAATGTAGCATTCCGTATTATCAGTGTCCCACGCCATAAGGTGAACCACCCCACCTCTGAGGTACTTGTAATGTATGTCCCCAAGTCAAGGACGAGAAGTCAACATTTTAGTCCAAGTGGCCGGTGTAGGTGTTTAATCCTTACCTCAGCATCAATACACCGGAAGAATAAAAGCGAGCGCCTTTATCCATTCGGCCATGCTGACCCCTGAATAAAGTTCTATTTCTACCTTGTTTGCTTTGTGTACATTGCCTCAAGCCAGAAATCGAGATGATGTCTTCCACTTTGCTAATTTTGCACATTATTTTTCCCAATAAAGGTTAATTTCTCTTTTCCACCTCCTCTTTTCATATATCATACATTTTACTTGATATTCCCTTAAGTCTTAGGTAAATGATCTAATATAGCATGTCAACACATCAGTGTGTGCTTGTTTCTTTGTCCACAATAATCTTCTCAAAAGCCACTTCTCCACTGCCTCCAGTTTCTTCTCCATTTGTCAGCGTAGGTCCGCGATAGGTTAGTCATAGTTAGTCGACAGATCATCATCATAACCATTCAGTCCATAAGTGCTCAGATCTCCTCCTCAGTAAACCCCGCAGCGTGTAGAGGCTCATGACACTCATTCTGTGTTGGTTGATTAATATTCTTTGGCTTCCTGCATAGTGTTCTTGTTTGGCCATACCTCTTTTAGCTTGCTGTTATCGCAGTCTGACCATGGATGTAGATCACAGCCATCACTTGGTTCTCGCAAACGACTTACTTCTCGTAGAGCACTCAGTATTTCAACCTCGTCCATGGCTCATCCGCCCTCCACACTAGCCTTACCTGCAAGCTTGTCAGCCTGTTCATTTCCATGTACACCCGCATGCCCTGACACGAAAATGAAACTTTTCTTAGCCTGCCGTGACCCGCTCCAGAGACAGCAACTACTGTCTGTGGACCCACCCCGTCTCTATCTTCTTGAGCATACTCATTGAGTCACTAAGGAAACACGCCGAGTGAATGTCTGTGTCTCGAGCTATGTTATTGCTTTACTTAATGCTATGACTTCCATAGTCAGACTACTTGTGGTCAAGGCAAAAGCACTAGAATCTTCCTTGACAATTCTCTCTTCAGCCTGAGCTGGAAAGGCCCTTGAACTTCTCATGCGTCGAACGACCGACCCATCTGTGTAAATGACAGCATCACCTTCTAAAGAATTCTCGAAGATCAAAGCCCATACTTCCGCCTCCATAGCAGCCGAATTTTCTTGTGTGCATTTTCTGTCTAGCTGTATGCAAACGGAAAAGGATGTGCAGAATTACGATGGTACTTGTACCCACTCTTCTAAGTCCTCAAGTGAACATGTCTATTGAAGAATGTGTTCGGCTTGACCCATCCACTACTTTCCTCTTTTTAAGCTGCTGCCCTTTACCTTCTTAAATTCACTATGCAGTGGATGTATGTTGAGTGTTTGCGGTGACTCTGAGGTAGGCCCGTGCTCGGCAAAGTTGCATTCTGTTCCCCATGGTTGGAAAATCCAGAAGATAGCGCTTCGCCCTGCATGCTGTAACTCTTGTACATGCAAGTATAATACGCATAGCTTCGTTCTGCATCTTTTCCAACCTTTACATCTGCTAATAGTTAAAAGTCAGGATCGTCATCGCACACCCAAAAACAGAAATGACCACACCCTCGTACAGAAGACATAGATGGCGCGATATACTCAAAAACTACTTCAGCACTCCCTCCAGTTTCTTCTCCATTTGTCAGCGTTTGTTCGCCGCGCCTCTATCCACATCATTCTCAAAAGGTACATACTTAACGCCCCCTCCCTTTTTTTTTTCTCCGTTTGTCAGTGCCTATTTGCTTCTTTCTCCACGGTATTTTTCAAAAAGCTACTAATCAAATGCCTCAGATTATTCTCTATTTATACGTATCTGTTTGTTTCACTTCCCGCGATATTCTTCTCAAAAGAGATATTTCCACCTCCCCCAGTATCTTCTCAAATGATCCAGTCTTGATTTCCTAATTCACGTCCAGTTTCTATTGTCTTCTGTCTAGCTGCATATGGATACTGTCAGTATTCCTATTCTACACTTGTCGTTGAGCGCGCTGGCTCGCGCGTGTGTGTGGGTGTGTGTATGTGTATGTGTGTGTTCCAAGTCCAGATACGGTGCCTTGGTTGCTTCTTGTAGGTGTGTGTTCGTTCATTCGGGGGCGGCGGGGGGGGGGGAGGTGGACTCTATGGCCAAATAGTCACACCACCTGCCCCGCGCTACGAAGGGCGTGGGTTCGTTTTCATACTCCTTCATTCGACTCACGAATGCAGTTTTTGTCGGAGAACCCCCAGGGGTCGTCGCTGGGGTAGAGACTCTGTGTGACAATCTCGGCAGGCCGCTCTGAGGAGAGAAAACTGAGTCATATGTGATTGAACCCGGTGCGAAAGCTCGCTGAGTGGGTGTCGTCTGCAGACTGACCGTTCCTGATTTGCGTGGCGAGCGGCCAGTAGCCAACGAAATGCCCAATATTCAGAAGTGAGGAAGTGAAGCAGCCATGCGTAGGACGATTCCTAGGGTGAGCCAAGTACCAGAGCGCTATGTGTCGGCTCTGCAATTACGGAAACCTCCTTGGATGACCATGTTCAGCTCCTGCCTTCCTTTGAGAGTTGGCCGTGATGTGATGTCTTTGGCCGTTCTAAATTGACCAGCTGGGATGTGGACGACACCACAACAGTGAGAGCAGAATGCCCCTCGAAACACCAGGGAAGATTAACCCGGTCAACAAATGCCCGCAGAAGTCGGATGTGTCGGTCTAAGGGCGCAAATAAACTGGTACAACGCAAATACGTATGAAAAAAATACTCCGGATGAACACAGAAGAAGAAGAAGAAGAAGAAGAAGAAGAAGGAGGAGGAGGGGGAGGAGGAGGAGGAGGAGAACCCGGTGCAATGAAATCGGTCCTCTCGTCTTTAACCGTATCTGTATTTTATTTTAACACTTCATCCTTTTGTGCCCCTTTCCAACGTTTGAGTGCCAGAAATAGCTCAGTAATATGTAAGTAATGTTGCATGCCCTCTGCTGTTTGTGCCGATCAATGCCAAACCCAGGTTGAGTATATTTTCGGCATACAATATTGCTGACTTCATGTAAAACAAAACTCTTCGTTGCGTGAGCTCATTGTTTCCCTAACATATTATCATACAGATCTACAAGTCATTACGTTCATAGACTTTGAACATTCTCGTTAAAGTTCCAACTTGGCAACAGGCCCAGTACTTTCCAGGTAAACACACAGGTCTTACAAGCATCCATCTATGCTACCTGTAGTCTAGTCACACCTTAAGACAACAATGATGTCAGCAATTGTTGTCTCAACGACTAAAAATGACAAACTCTGTAGACGTACAGTTGCTTGTTCTAGGGCTCGTGTTTCGGAACAAAAACGAGGACTGTACAGCTAAATGTATCAGATTGCACAATGAAGCAAAATTTACACCAACCTTGCTAACCTTTTGAGATGACTTAATTGCCAGGAAGGCGTTGTGCGCTTTTGTTATTTCTTTCACCCAGAAATACGAGAGAACTTAATGCTTTTTGAAACTCCGACTCTAAAGGATTTTCAAGCAACTTTGGCCTCACACCCAAGCTTACACATTGGCACTGTTTCAAATACATCATCGTCTATTTTGTTTCTCTTCCATGGAGAATTTAAAAACGCTCAGGAAAATCCTGCTAAAATGTCAGTTTGTTAGAAAGAAAACATGAAGAAAGATGCCTGTTAAGACGAGAAAACGAATATCTTGAGCAGCAAAATCTGCAGCTAATCCCCGCGCAGCTGTTGTTGCTTTTATAAGTTTGAAGTTCCTTGTGGTTCAAACATTTCATCTACCTATTTCAGAAGTTCTCAATAGAAACACGAAGAGACGGCTGAAAACTGTTTATTACAGTAAAAGTTCATGTTCAGATGGACTAAAATGTCGACTTCTCGTCCTTGACTTGGGGACATAAATTACAAGTACCTCAGAAGCCGGAGTAGGTTCGCCTGATGGCGAGGGACACTGGTAACAGAGAAAGGTAATCCACATACACAAATCAGTCCAGTACGCTCACTAGTAGTAGCACGTGTATGGACTTCGCTTGGGTTCAATGCGAAGGAAGGCAAGAAATCACAAGTAAATATTAAAGTGCCTTTTACGCGCTGAAGTTACATGGGGAATATTGGGCGAGACCCATATGTTTGTAGACTACAAGCGCTCAGTGGGTGATGTGCTGTGTCTCAAGCTCTCAATGGGTGATGTCTCAAGTGCTCAGTGTGTGATGTGGCGTATCTCAAGCGCTCAGTGGGTGATGTGGTGTGTCTCACGCCGACCGCTTTTACAACAAAGGCATTTCCTGGTTGACATGTGAGTACAGATCAAGTTTATAAATAAGAAATCTCTGCGATGCGGATCGAACTCAAGACCACCAGTTTTGAAGGCGAGCGTCTGGAGCAGTGGTTCTCAAACTTTTTTGGCCCGTGCCTCCCTTCACCATATTTTTAGAACGTCATTCCCCCCTTTCGTATTTCCTCCCTAAAAATCCCCCCGCCCCGCCCCTACACAGTATACGTAATAATGGAAGCTAAATTTAATAGCACATAGTAAAACAAGTCTAGATGTCTACACAAAACGTTATTTGCTTACGTCATAAAATGAATTTCAGAAGGGTGAGACGTACAGAACTATAAAGTATGAAGGGCAAAACAATATCAAGTAATCGGTTCTTGTATCAACGCGAACTTGAAATAATCTTAATTCCCCCCCCCCCCTAGAAACGCTAATTTTGAGAACCACTGATCTAGAGGTTATGCTACCACCTCTTCCGTTTGTTAATGGAACGTGGTGGAATGGACATTCTAAGGTCTTGGCAGAGAGAGAGAGAGAGAGAGAGAGAGAGAGAGAGAGACAGAGAGAGAGAGAGAGAGAGAGAGAGTGAGAGAGAGAGACGGGGAGGCAGAGAGAGAGAGAGACGGGGAGAGAGAGACGGGGAGGGGAGAATGAGACCGAATCATGGTGACAATGAGATAGTGTCGTAGAGATAATACGATGGAAACGTAAAGTTATGCATGCATATACGGAATAACACACGCATACATACAGCGAGAGAGAGAGAGAGAGAGAGAGAGAGAGAGAGAGAGAGAGAGAGAGAGAGAGAGAGAGAGAGAGAGAGAGAAGCATAGAAATACGACATATAAATATGTCATTGCAAAATGTTTTGTCAATTAAAATACCAAAACAGTAGTTTTCCCTAAGCAACTCTCTTTAGTTTGATATATAAAACAACATGTTTACTACTAAATTAACACCTGTTACGCCATAACTATGACACACCCCTACTTCCCATTTTCTGCCATCCAGTTTTGTTCGGTTATGCAGGCCATTACCCTCTTTGGACAACGATCACTCTCAAATGTATCTCCTATTTGTGGCTGATGCAGTCACAGGGTGGTTAATCTGAGGCAGGGATGGACCCTAATATAACTTCTCTTCTGAGGTAGAACTGGGTAGGGGTAATGTGAGACCGACATGTGTCCGGCCCAAACCTGCTTTTTATTTGGCGCTGAATCTGTTACACCTAATTTAAATATCTTCTGTAATGCGCCATTCCCGTTTTAAGAAATAGTTTCTTTTGGACGTTGTCCTCGCTCACCCGTGCTCTATAAACGCTCTTTTCTCTCTCTCTCTCTCTCTCTCTCTCTCTCTCTCTCTCTCTCTCTCTCTCTCTCTCTCTCTCTCTCTCTCTCTCTCTCTCTCTAATGTTACATGTTCTTTGCAGGACGTCGTGATCAATCCCAACCCGAGTTGATTTACATCGCAATTTTACTTTCAGTAGTTTGCCATTACTTTCTAATCGAGACGTTTCGCAGGTACAAATAATAACAAGCGCGCACTTGATGAACACACACATACTCAGTACACACACACACGCGCGCACGCACATACACACATGTAATCACCACACACATGCGCATATATACACACCACACGTACACATACATACACATAAATAACACATTCACATACACGCGCATATACTCAACACACACATACACACCACACGCACACACATATATACACATCAGTCAAAACACTCGGGCGCTCACGCGCGCGCACACACACACACACATACACACATACACACACACACACACACACACACACATTCCAGAACTGATAACACCTAGAGTTCCCGGCCTCTATGTTACCATGGTTACGGTGGATGACAAACATGACGTCTACACAAAGAGGACAGGTAGCAAATGGGATGCAGCTTTCTTGAAACGTGCGAATTGGGTGCAGACAGCCAGAAGACGGCTTTTATAAGTGACAAACCCCACAACAGATTTGTTTCTGTCTGGTGTAAGGTTCAGGATCGGCACATTTTAATTCCCAGTTGACCACGACCGCTGTAACCTAGTATATATTACCGTTGTAATGACGATCATCACTTGTTGAGACGGCGGCGCAGATATCGCCGCCGCAAGGCAATCTAAATTCATATTATCTCCCCTTGTTCAATTTGTCTCCCTTGGTTGTTGAGGCGGGAGATATATTATTAATGTCTTGTGTTTGTGGTACATTTTTATTTCTTATGTTTCTTAGGCCAGTCTCTCTGGCGAAGAGGTTAACGACGTACTCCGTAATCTCGTATATCCACGTTGGGAAGACAGCTATGCGAGATTCGGCAGCGGATCGCGTCGCGTTGGTTACTTATGGGGAATGTGAACCGGTCGTTCGGAAAGCAATGGCAAACTAGTGAGCGTAATCTTGCCAAGAACATCAACAACATCTGAAAAATGCTGGTGTTGACTGCAACGTCCTGTAAGGGATATGCACCTTAAAAAAAATGTTTCCTAGACCAGGAACGTGGAAGCGTCAGGTCCGCAGGTCGTGTAAGACCCGCGAGATCAACTGGTCTGGCTCTGCAAAGGCAATCGCGGGGCGGGAAGGCGTCGAAATTCAATAAATCTAGGAGCTTTAATAAACAATCATCAATTAATTTAGTAGCAGTATCACAAATACCTCAGAAAGAAATGGCAAACTACTGAACGTAAAACTTGCCAAGACATCAATAGCAGCGAAAAACGCTGGTGTTGACTGCAATGTCCTTCCTGTAAAGGATATGCAACAACAAAAAAAACATCACAAATACCAACATCATACGCAAAGAGAAGCAGTTCCGGTTGTAACGTTAGGAGTGAATTAATTAAATGTTTGAAAATGGAAAAAATGCTCTCCAGCAAACAGATAAATGGCCCTTTCTAGAAACATGGTTTTTCATCTATATCCTTTGTTGAAATCATAGCCGCTGATTTTATAAAATACGTGACTGACCACAACAAAGATACAGATGAGTTCATTCATTCATTCATTCATTCATTCATTCATTCATTCATTCAGTCATTCATTCATTCATTCAGTAATACGTCCTTACCTGAACTTCGCTCAAATAACAACCTCCCGGAAATCTCGGTCATACGCAAGATGTCCGCGTCCGATACACCCATCTGGAGATTATGTGCCACATCCTGCACCCATCTTCTCTTTCGCCTTCCCTTTACTCACTTCCCGGGCATATACTACCTCCATGATTGTTCTCTCCAAACTTTCATGACGTTTCAAGTGACCAAAATATTTGTATATTCTTTGTTGCATCGTCTTAAATAGCTAACCTTCTTCAATATTCAGATCTTGTCGTATGGATGCATTTGTTCTTTTCTGTATCCAGGAAGGACTGTGGAAGATTATGGCGAAATATGACTGTCCACAAAAGTTTGTCCAAATAGTGCGGCTATTTCATGATGGTATGCAAGCAAGAGTACAGGAAAATGGTGAACTGTCTGAGCCCTTTCCTGTCACCAATAGAGTGAAGCAAGGATGTGTCCTGGCACTAACACTGTTCAGCCTCATGTTTTCAGCTATGCTGACGAATGCGTTTGAGAACAATGACATTGGAATAGACATCAACTACCGTATGGATGGAAAGTTGTTCAATCTCAGAAGGCTGAAAGTCAAAACCAAAACTAACAGCGACCGTCAGAGAACTGCTGTTTGCTGATAATTGCGCTCTGTGCCAACTCAGAGGCAGACATGCAACACAATGTTTCAGCTTTCTCACATGCCTGTGCCAATTTTCGGCTCAACATCATCTTGGAGAAGACAGTAGTTATGTACCAACCAGCTCCAGGGAATAATCACACCGTGCCGAATATCAAGGTGAACGGTCATAGACTAAGTGTTGTGGACAAATTCACCTATCTTGGCAGCACTGTGTCACAAGCTGCCACAATTGATGACGAAGTGAATGCAAGAATCTCCAAGGCCAGCACGGCCTTTGGCAGACTGTACAAGAATGTATGGGACAGAAATGGAATAAGCCTGCAAACAAAGCTGAAAGTCTATAAAGCAGTTGTATTATCCACACTGCTATATGCTTGTGAAACATGGACTGTTTATCAGCGACATGCTAGGAAATTAAACCACTTCCACACAGTCTGCCTTAGGAAGCTATTGAAGATTAAATGGCAAGACAAGATCCCAGACACTGAAGTTCTAGAAAGAGCGTCCATGCCCAGTATCCACACTCTACTAATGAAAAATCAGATTCGCTGGGCTGGTCACTTAACTCGTATGCCAGATCACAGGCTCCCTAAACAAATTTTTTACGGCGAGCTGTGTTGTGGTAAACGCTCCCAAGTCGGCCAGAGGAAACGCTTTAATGACACTCTGAAAATCTCACTGAAAGCTTTTGGAATTCATCTTGACACCTGGGAGACTCATGCTAAAGACCGTAATTCGTGGCGTACATCATTACATAAGGGTGCAGTAACTTGTGAAGCGATCAGGACTGCAAGAGCTGTGAAGAAAAGGCTGGACAGAAAAACCACTGCAGGAGATCCTCCTCCTGGAACGTCGAGCATTCTTTGCCTACATTGTCAAAGAACATTTCGAGCCAAAAAAGGCCTTATCAGCCATCTTAGAACTCACGGCTCCAACTCCATTGCTCTTCAACATTCGCCCACCGGGGCCAACCTATACACTGGCACCCACACAAGCTTTGTTAGTACATCCACTGAGATTGCTCAGATACAATTCTCAGCCTACTATCACAGGTTGCCGTCCTGCCTCCGCCCACCCCCACCCCCTCTTTCAACGTGCTCACTGACGGTTACACCCTTCACACCGTCATTAATCCTACATCTCACTCCCATGCTTGTGTATAAAAAGAAGACATCGGTGATATTCTGAGTTACACACAGATCGAAATTGTGAGGTTAAGTATGAACATTTTTTCCAGTTCTCATTTTCTCTTCACTGATTTCATATTTTCATCCTTTTGTTCTTCTCCTTGACTATATGTTGTGTTTATGAATGTGTTTGTTTGCTGATGAAGGCTAATTGCCGCAACTTCCTGTATGTGTCGTAATTCTGTAGTGTAAAGCTGCACTACTTTGTGTAATTTTATATTGTTTACATACTTTCAAACCCACTGGATGAAATGAATGGTCATCATCATTCTTGGTGGACAAACAACATCCAAGATACTAATGACCAATTTTTATATTTATATTTTCATGCAGTGTTTTCCATGTAGTTATATCGGCGTGGTTTATTTATTTATTTATTTATTTATTTTGGTGCTTTGACCACAACGTCCATTTTGTTATTTGTAATCGAAATAGACAGACAAAGACATGTAATCATCATAATGCACAATATTAGAATGGGGTCGGCGTGGCTAATATGTTTAACGCGCTTAAACTTCCATTGCTGATCACGGCATAGCAAACGAAGAAGAAGAAGAAGAAGAAGAAGAAGAAGAAGAAGAAGAAGAAGAAGAAGAAGAAGAAGAAGAAGAAGAAGAAGAAGAAGATTTAATTTTCCCATCTTAGAAGGAGAAACTATTGCATCGTCTGCATTCACCTGGCTCCAAATTCCAATTTGCACTGTTTTCATAAATTCACATATTTGTGTATTCGTAATGCTAGACAAGAAAGTTAGAGTAAGACAGGAAAAGATGTACGTAGAAAGTTTAAACGGCTGTACAATACAGGATAACATTAGCAACATCAAATTTATCAAAGTATTAGAAGACAGACAGACAGACAGACAGACAGACAGACAGACAGACAGACAGACAGACAGACAGACAGACAGACAGACAGACAGACAGACAGACAGACAGACAGACAGGCAGGCAGGCAGACAGACAGACAGACAGGCAGACAGACAGACAGACAGACAGACAGACAGACAGACAGACAGACAGACAGACAGACAGACAGACGGGAGAGAAAAAAAAGGGGGGGGGGGGTGAATTAAAGAGTCGTGTTGGCTAGTGATTTGGTCTAGACATGACATCTGAAAAAGATTAATGAAGTTCTCTGGAAATGCTGTGTTTTTTTTTTGTGGTTTTTATTTTTCAAGATTATCCCCTGTCTGCCATTTCTCGGTATCCTCCTCCTCCTCCTCCTCCTCCTCCTCCTCCTCTTCTTCTTCTTCTTCTTCTTCTTCTTTTTCGTCTTCTTCTTCTTCTTCTTCTTCTTCTTCTTCTTCTTCTTCTTTTCTTCTTCTTCTTCTTCTTCTTCTTCTTCTTCTTCTTCTTCTTCTTCTTCTGCTATGCCGTGATCAGCAATGGAAGTTTAAGCGCGTTAAACATATTAGCCACACCGACCCCATTCTAATATTGTGCATTATGATGATTACATGTCTTTGTCTGTCTATTTCCTTGTCTTTCTTCTCTTGTATCCGCAACACGATGTTTCTCATTTGGTGAAATGTTGTTTTTTCTCTTTTTTTTTAAATATCGCAAAAAAATCTTGCAGATCAGTACAGGCTCATAATGGTAACCCGGTTTCGATTTGTTTAATCACCATATGTGTTTATGTAATACACGTTTCTGTACTGAAGTTAATCTCTCTCTCTCTCTCTCTCTCTCTCTCTCTCTCTCTCTCTCTCTCTCTCTCCCTCTCTCTCTCTCTTTCTTCTCTCTCTCTCTCTCTCTCTCTCTCTCTCTCTCTCTCTCTCTCTCTCTCTGTCGCTCTGTGTGTTTGCCTATCTACCTTCACACCCCACCCTCTCCTCTTCTTTTCTGGACAGGTGCAAATATTTCTTTCTATTCAATCTCTCTAAACCGGTGTGGAGCCTTCTTTTGTCTACAGATGAAATTATCCTACCTGCGCAAAGAAACAAAACAAAACAAAATTCCCCAGCTTTTCCCGCATTTCATAAAAACCCTCCACCGGTTCAGTAAAACATTCCCTCATCTTTGCTTACTCCTCCCCATATTTATAATCTCATTTTTAACAATCAGCCCAGACAACCCGGCACGTGCAACTCCAACCAGTAAACATCTTGTAAAGGTAATCTTTCCCTTTCCTTTGAGGTGGAGGAATTAGCTGGTATGGGAAATCATTAATTAGTTCAAAAAGGGCACCTACGGTCTGTGATCCGGGTCGTGGTCTCCCTGTGGTTACCTACAGAATACATTGTGTTCCCTTTCCGTGTTAGTTGTGGCTAGTTTTAGTGGCACATGCCACGTGGAGTGGCGAGCAGCAAGTACATAAATGCTAGACGACACAGCTTGTTGAGTCGGTATATTCGATGATTAAACAATGTTCAGTGATGATTTTCATATATTCACCATGTATAAGGTTTTCATAAAATACGAGGTATTCCATGTATCCGGCGCTGTGGACGCAATTCGCAATCCTGCATACCGTGTTCGAAACACAGCTGCCCGCAATTTGGAAGCAGACGGCCTTGTGACTACTGAACGTAAACTTGCCACACACACACAACAAAAATCACAAACAACCAAACATGCAACGATTGACTGCGACGTCCTGTAAAGGATATGCAACTAACTTTAACATGGTAATCATTAAAAGAGGACAGTCCACATTTCTGTGGGCATGTCACGAGAAAGGGAAAGCTACAGTAGGCCGTAACAACGGAGACGTTGGAGCGGGGGAGAGGCAGGAGGAGACGAGGAGATGAGATATTGGACAGCTTGATATCATGGCATAAAGGAATATCATTAACAGAAATGATTGGCAGTACACGAGACAGAAGGCTGTGGACAGACGTGATCACCAATGCCACGGACTAGAAGAAGATTGGCAGTACACGAGACAGAAGGCTGTGGACAGACGTGATCACCAATGCCACGGACTAGAAGAAGATTGGCAGTACATGAGACAGAAGGCTGTGGACAGACATGATCACCAATGCCACGGACTATAAGAAGATTGGCAGTACATGAGACAGAAGGTTGTGGACAGACATGATCACCAATGCCACGGACTAGAAGAAGATTGGCAGTACATGAGACAGAAGGCTGTGGACAGACATGATCACCAATGCCACTCATCATGGACTATAAGATGATTGGCAGTACACGAGACAGAAGGCTGTGGACAGACATGATCACCAATGCCATGGACTATAAGAAGATTGGCAGTACATGAGACAGAAGGCTGTGGACAGACATGATCACCAATGCCACTCAGCATGGACTAGAAGAAGAAGAACCTATCTCCCCGTAATCAAGTTGGTATTCTTAATGCGGCTACTGCTGCTGCTGTTGCTGCTGTTTGAACTCCGCTGGGTTTCATTGTTAACTCTTATATGACTTCGAGATTAAGGACTGATGATGATTTCGTTCCATTCTGGAAGGCAAGCAACAGACTCATTCAAAACATACAGGCAAACTCTTCATGCAGTGTGTGCAAGACGTGGGTGTTGATTGTCTACCATCCTCGTAATGAACTGCTCTTACTCTCGTGCAGTCTTGCAGCGTGCATAGTTTGTAGTTCTTGGGAGGCTTCACCACAGTGGAGACCATGGTCGACCCTCCTTCCGTTCGCGGGACTAGTGTCTACCCAGAATGCTTCGCGTGGAGATGAAAAGAGGTCTTAGTCGTAAACACCTCGGCCTTGGGGCACTAGCCCTTGTCTATCCAGAAATCTGGATGTTAGAAAATGGATCATTCTGGGCGCCTAATTTCGAAACCAGAGCTAAAAATTAAAACATAAAGCACGTAAAGTGTTATGCCTATTACCGTCTGTAAGCCTTAGTGCACGGGAGTATAGGTCGTCAGTCTTTCCCTCGCCTATCGAACGTGGAAAGTTGGCATACAATTCCCAACCGGATGCGCTCATGCCATTGTCAGCGTAACCTTCTAATCATTACACCAACGCGCCCGTAAACACCAGAGCTACTCAAGTCAGAAATAAAGTAGACAACTAAAGGTTCCTTGTCATCGCCATGAGGCGTATCGGGTACATGGTGCTAGTCTCATATTTGTGTAGACCAATGGTCACTCGATGGGTGATGTGGTCAGTATCATCATGGCTGCTTTTACTTCCCAGAACATTTTCTGGCACCCATTTTAGACCTTAGTCAAGGTCAGTTAAATAGAGAAGTCAAGTTACTATAATGCCAAGGTCATTGAAATAAATAAGTCAAATTACTATAATGCCAAGGTCAGTGAAATAAATAAGTCAAATTACTATAATGCCCAGAAACTCAGATTCCGTGTGCTAATATATAGATCTTTAACAGATTCAGCGCCAAACAAAGATTTGGTTTGGCACCAATCAAAATGAATGTCGGAAAATGGAAAATAGGGGTGTGTCACAATTATGATTTTAAAATGGTTGATGTGGTAGAAAACATGTTGCATTATATATTAATATAAAGGATGTTGGATGGAGAAACTACTGTGTATAAGCCTATGGTTGATACGGGAATTCGCTTAAGACAATTAATCACCCCATCGCACTTAATCATTTATGTGCTTTATAACATCATTCTGTAATGAAGATAACAAATAACAGTATGCAAGCAATTATGTGCAGACAGTATGATTTCATTTTCCGATCAACGCGAGGATAACAAATAGATCACATTCGAACAAGACTAGAGAATATGTGTTTTAAGTACTTCAGCGGAAGCATAATTCATCCCCCCCCCCCTTTTTCATATGATATATAACTCTGCAGTATTCTCTGCTACGTGGGCAACATATGGTCTCTACTATTCAGCCCGTGCTTTGTGCTATAGAGAGGATAATATTCCTTTTTTTTTTAAAGCACATATAACAAACTATCGTCTGTGAAGACGGCAAGGTGCCAGTATTCGCCTGACTAGATGCAGCGAAATATGACAGGCAATAACTCGTGCAAAATACTATTTGTAGCTTTTGTGCTTCAGTTCACTAAAGGAACATACTGTTGAGTACACAAGCATCCAAGTGCCGAGAAACAAGAAACGAACTCACGGAATGTTAATTTAGAAAGCTCTGTGAATTTTTCCATTATATGTGTCCCTATACTCACATGATGGAATGTTACATTCACTTACAGACGTCCAAGAGAAATAGTTACTATAGTAACTAGCAATGGAGTCCAAAACATGTCATAAATATATTAGGAACGACACTGTTGTTCTTTGAAAGTGGAACCCTGGGCATTTCCTAAGTTAACTGCAGGTGTTGTAGTCTGATGGGGCGTTTCTTGCCTGACCTGGCTGCTAGCGATGTAGAAAATTCGTGTACATCTTTAGTGTCACAGTAGGACATCCCAGGGGATGCAACTTACATAAATAGCACTAGATGGCGAATATGCCAGTTTGTGCGACGATTGTTTCCAACTTGCGAATAAATGGCTGGTGTTTTCATGGATCGGGCGTTTATAGGAACTTACTCCAAGCGGGGGGTAAACTGCCGCATATATTGTATCGTACCGGGTTACGTTCGGGATGTTGCTCTTAAAATTGCTCCTGTGACTCTAGTGCTAAACACATTCCGGAACAGTTTATACAACCCGTGTATTCTATACTTCAAACCGCCTGTGCCCTGGTTTGCCATTTTGGCTGAAAGCGAGCCAAACCAGTCTCTTGCCAAGCCGAAATAAATGAATTGCACGGGGAACGAAAATAATAAAACATTTACCTTGAATTTTGGCATGCTTAGAAAATTAATGCTAGCTGTCTCGGGTTGATTCGAGAGAAATCTTTCTTCGGTCGTCTTGTTTTCTTGTATTTAACAACGGTTGCAACAAGCATTATGTTAGCTATTCCCATTACAGAAGAAGAAAAAGAAAAAAAACAATATAGTCTGGAAGTAAATGAAAAGTTACTGTAAGTTGTGTAAATATGACTTGCTTTCACGCACACATCTTCAATGTATTTATAATTCCCAGTCTCTGGAGGTTAGAAATGGAATTCTTGAATGTTACACTGAACCAGAACTAACATATGGCTGCGAATCCTGGACAATTAATACACAAGCAATAACAACAACAACAGATACCAGGAGCCATTGGAGATGTGGTTTTAAGGAAGAATGATCAACATTCATTGACAGCCAAAATGATCAGTCTGGACATTTTGAGGGAGGCTGAGTGGCAAAGACAACTTATGACAAACATCAGAAAGAGGCAGTGTTAATTTATTTGCCGCATTATGACGTCGCAGTCAACGCTAGCAATTTTTGACTGTGTGATATAAATATTGAGCACAACCCACTACTGGCAACGCTGATCGTATTCTGGTATCAACCTAAGGAGAGAGAAACTCGAGTCTAGTGCTTCCACATTGACGTGGATAGGCCTTAGGTTCATACGATCGGTGTTGCCAGTAGTGGGTTGTGCTCAATATTTAAATCTCAAATCCCGAAACAACCAAATAAATAAATCTGTTTGTGATTTCTTGGCAAGTTTACGTTCAGTAGTTTGCCATTGCTTTCTGACGACCGACACTCATAAAATTGTTACAAAATAACACAAGGCTGTCTTCTTCCAAATCGCCTTCAGATGATATCGACCACGGTATGCGGGATTACGAATCGCGTTCGCTACCCCTTCGACATCACATACAAGAATATAATAAACTGCTGAAAACTATCACGGGAGGGACATGTCAGGAAGAAAACGAAAATACGGAAGTTCTAGAACATTATTATTTTATTATTAATTAAATCGTATTAAAAAATATTAAGTTAGTTAGTTGCATATCTTTTGCAGGACGTCGCAGTTAACCTCAGTTGGTGGCTGTTTGTGATGTATTAGAAAAAGAGTAAGGACGTAATTACAAGTAAAAGCCCTGTTTTATTTCCCTAAGACGTACTGGGCATACGGTGCTAGACCCATATTTGTATAGACCAAACGGCACTAGGTGGCTGATGCGACCAATATCAAATGATGCGACCAATATCACACCGGCCGCCTTTACTTCCTAATACATCTCTTGGTACCCATTCTAGGCTAGATAGGCCGGTGGCCCAGATAAACAGGGAGCTGGTAGATTAATTAAATGATATACGTGGCGCTTTGATTACATACAGCAATATACCCAAACTACAGGGGGAGGACAAGTTGAGGGGAAAGCGCTAAAGAGAAAAATATTTAACTGGACAGAAACGTCCAGATACGACCAGGACACTGCCTATCAGAAAAGATAACAAAGGCTCAGGTAAGAAACTGATACAGATACATGAACCCCAAACCCTTACTACGGAGATGGCACCTTGTCATGATAAATACGTGCGGATGCTAACTTTAAGTCTACTTGTGAGTATGTTAGAATTAAACGGTTTCCATTAGTGTAAAATATTTTTCAACGACATATCTCAATATCGGGAAGTGGTCGAGTTGTCAGGGTGTCGTGGAGTTGTTAAGATGTATAAGACCTCAAGTGCCTTCTGTAACGTTATTTACACCTTCTGGTGGGAAAAGGAGGGATGACAACTGCGTATCTAAGCATAAATATAATCATAATGATCTCCCTGCGGTTGCCATGGTGATGATAAGATACACTTGGGGAATTTGTTGTCAGTTATCGACTTTTATTTTTAACAGCCGTTAGGTGGTAAAGATGTTTAAATAAGGCGGCCACGATGCACTGATACACGTTGGAACAAAGGGTAAATGGGATGGGGGTGAGATGTGGAGGATGTTACGTCTCGTATTTCTTACAAATAATAACATAAGATAATCCTGAGTGATAGTATATGTATGTGTGTTTGAGTGTGTGTATGTGTGTTTCTATTATTATGACTCATAAATCATCAGATTTCGAATGGTGTGTACGTTCTCAGAAGAAAAAGAAGCAGCAGCAGCAGAAGAAGAAGAGAAGAAGAAGAAGAAGAAGAAGAAGAAGAAGAAGAAGAAGAAGAAGAAGAAGAAGAAGAAGAAGAAGAAGGAGGAGGAGCAGAAGGAGAAGCAGGAAGAGGTGGTGGTGGTGGTGGTGGTGGTGGTGGTGGTGGTGGTGGTGGTGGTGGTGGTGGTGGTGGTGGTGGTGAAGGAGATGAAGAAGAAGAAGGATTGGCGCAAACATCGGTCTCAGTGGACATCTAGGGACGTCGATGAGGACAGAGAGAGAAAAACAGACATACGTTCGTGGGCGCGCACACGCACGCACGCACGTACGCACACACACACACACACACACACACAAAGGATATATATATATATATATATATATATATATATATATATATATATATATATAGAGAGAGAGAGAGAGAGAGAGAGAGAGAGAGTTGAAGACAAATGGTGTGGAAAAAAATCACAAACATTGCAGACACTTCGCTGATATAAAAAAGAAAGGACATTCATTTCAAATGTTCAACCTGCCTTTGTAATTGTTTGAACTGTCTAAAAATAAAATACATTCGTTGTTTACTGTACTTTATAAACAGCAGATTGTGATGTTAACTTTGATTTCATACTGAAAACATGTTGAGCAGAACTTTTGATATTATAACTGTATGTCGTGTCCCTTATGTGGCTTAAGGGTTAGTGAAGGCTAACTGAGCAGAAGAAGAAGAAGAAGAAGAAGAAGAAGAAGGCATACTGGTTCGGAGGGTTCAAAGTTAACAACAGGCGATCGGGAAGCAGATCGCTTTGCGTTGATTTCGATATTATGAGCTTCGACCGTTAAGAAAGCAATAGCAAACTACTATACATAACTTTGCCTATTAAATAACAAACATCCAATAAATGTTGGGATTGAGTGCAACGCCCTGTAAAAGGACATGCATTATTATTTCTGCTCCCAGAGGTTTTTAACCTACTCTACAAAACGTACTTTATTCCTTTCTTTAAAACATGCAGGATGCGTGAGAAACCACGAAATCAAGATACCTGCAAG
The DNA here is from genome assembly GCA_014155875.1 of Cepaea nemoralis. Classification (NCBI taxonomy): domain Eukaryota; kingdom Metazoa; phylum Mollusca; class Gastropoda; order Stylommatophora; family Helicidae; genus Cepaea; species Cepaea nemoralis. The sequence goes on from JACEFZ010004262.1 coordinate 116,263, forward strand.
ACGCGCTGCCTGGATTGTAAATATTTATAGCCAGATCTTTTCTGCATTTCAGTTCAAAACCTCAAGAGAGTTTCCTGCGAGACACAGAAAAGTAGCTTGATGTATCAAAAGGTGTCTTGGACAGCGATTTCGGAATAATAGTGAGAAACGATGTGCAGTCCAAATGCTGCGTTGATACAATTTTCACTATCACTCATCGTGGAGATTCCATTATCTTCCCGTAGTCTTTATCATGTTGCATCTTTTGTCTTATCGATAAGATCAGAGGTCTGGGATACAAATGCCGTGATGATTAACTGGCAAAGTACTCCAGCATTACAGACATTACATGCTCCGCGCGCCCATGGTTTCCGAAATTCTTGCAGGTCGCATAGGTGAGTGCGATTTCTAACCAGACAATGGGGAAGAAAGGTTAAGTCTGTCAGCGGCAACCAGAAAGCTAAGTTAAATAGACTAAGACTTGTACTTAGGAAAGCAATGTTGATGTGTATCTGGCTATGCGATGGTTTCTCTGATTAGCGGGCTGTGAAGTGAAAGTTGAAAAGAATATGCGTTTGTGAGTGTGTGCGAGAGAGAGAGAAAGAGAGAGAGGCGCGCGCGCACACACACACACACACACACACACACACACAGAGACAGAGAGAGAGAGAGAGAGAGAGAGAGAACGTTTCCTAGTGAAATAGATGGGATATGTTTCAACAATATCAGACAGTGAGGGTAATATGACAAATGCTTTCGTAAGGGTATGGAGTTTTAGAGGAGGCGTCGTGGTGTAGTGGCTAGATGCTCACTTTCCGACCCGGAGCCATTTCTCAGTAAATTCAAGGACCCCTGTAAACGCCGTGAGACTTGGACGTGTGTGGCCGGTTCTGTGGGGGAGATGTTACGGGCGCAGTTCGTAATACCGCACATCCGCGTTCGAAACACAGCTGCGGACGATTTGGCAGAATCAGTTCACGATAGGTCATGTGGCAGGCCGCTTTTTTTTTTTTCTTCCCATGACATTTCCAAAAGAGATGTGGTTCCTGAGACGAATGTTGCGAATTCCTTGGACAGGCAGAGTAATTAACGATAATTGCCTGAAAGAGGCTCTGAAACCAGAACATTATATACAACAATAAGAAAGAGGACAGTTTTCTTTGGTCATGTGAACAGAAGAGAGGCATTGGTAAACATTGTAACAACTGGAAAGATCGATGGGAAAGGAAGCAGAGGCAGACGAAGAGAAATTATGCTGGATGGGCTGAAACAGTTGCATGGGGGGATATTATCAACAGAGTTAATTCAGAACACCTAAGATGGAGATCTATGGAGAGACATGAACGCCTACGCCAGGGAACATGATGATGATGATGCCATTTCCTGGTAGCCATTTTAGACTGGGTCGACCTGGAAGGCTAAATAAATTTTTCTTAAAAATCCGCCAAGAAAAGGCTTGAACATATGCCCAGTAGGCCAGCGGGAAAGCGGGCTAGCCAATGCGCTACCGTGGCTCTGGGAATGAAGTTGGTTGTTGCCACAAATTTTTTTTAAAACTGACCTTGATTTCCATGTCCATCAAATAAGGAGTCTAGTGGCGAAGTATTTACGCCGCCTGCCTCGCATTCTGGTGGTTGTGGGCTCCATTCTGGCTACGTGCTTTGGTTCATGGGTACAATTTTCCCGGAGACTCCTGGGTGGCTGTTGGTGGAGCTACGGGGTTGGTGCTGTGCGTGACGCCTTTCGGCAGGCCTCTCTGCGAAAGTGACCAAGCCATATGGGATAAAACTCGGTGCAATGAAGTAAAGTTTCTTGCCTTTTAAATCCTTATTCTTTCAATCAAACAGACATCTATCACTCTTCGATACATATAAATAACCGTGTTTTCATGAACTTGCAGGTGATTATACGAAAGAGTGCGTGGTGAAGATAATTGATGATTCGTTATTTGAGGAAAATGAACAGTTCAGGCTGGTTCTTGGCTCGGCAGAGAGCCCATCCTTTGGAGCTGCCAACATTGGGCTGCAAAACTCCACGCTTATAACCATTGAAGATGATGGCGACCGTAAGTATGACTGATGTCTTGTTTCCTTGGTGGTTGTAGTAGTAAACAGCAGCAGCAGATTTAAAAAGTTAATTGCATATCCTTTACAGGACTTCGCAGTCAGCCCCATCATTTTTTGGCTGTTTGTGATTTCTTTTTAAGTTACGTTTAGTAGTTTGCCATTGCTTTATGAACAACCGGCACCCATACCATTTCTTGAAAATCGACGGAAGACGGTCTGCTGCCAAATCGCCAGTAGCTGTGTTTCGAACGTGGTATGCGGGATTACGAATCGTGTTTGTAAGACCTTCGCCACATAGCCGACAGTAGTAGTAGTAGCAGCAGCAGCAGTAGTAGTAGTGGTGGTGATGGTAGGCTTGGTGGTATTGATTGCAGAAGTGGTTGTTATTGTTGCTGTTGCTGTATTATTATTATTATTATTATTATTATTATTATTAATAATATTATTATTATTATTATTATTATAAGTAGTAGTAGTAGTAGTAGTAGTAGTAGTAGTAGTAGTAGTAGTAGTAGTAGTAGTAGTAGTAGTAGTAGTAGTAGTAGTAGTAGTAGTAGTAGTAGTAGTAGTAGTAGTAGTAGTAGTAGTAGAAGTTCTTCTTGTTGCTGTTGTTCTCGTCGCTGTAGTGTCCACAGCAGTAACTAGTTTTTACTGTTTCTAGCTGTAACCAGGAAAAGACAAATCCCATCCAAAGTAGTATATCTTATATCAAATAGTTTCTATCTATCTTTCCCTGACCAAGAATCAGTGATAAAACTAATCGGTATATAGTAGGAATCTTATATAAACATGTTATGTACCCTCAGAACCTGCGATAAAACTATTTGACATATAGTCAGACATCTTATATAAAATGGTTTCTACCCACAGAACCTGTGACAAAACTATTCGACCAGTGGTTCTCAACCGGTGGGGAATTCCCCCACCCCCACCCCCAGGGGGGAATTTTAGGGTTTCCAGGGGGGGGGGGGGAGGGGAATGAAGATTATTTCTAGACTGCGTGAATACAAGAACCGATTACTTGATGTTGTTTTTCCCTTCATACTTTACAGTTCTGTACGCATTACCCTTCTGAAATTCATTTTATAACGTAAGTAGATCCGCAAATCACGTTTTATGTAGATGTCTAGACTTGTTTTAGTATGTGCTATTAAATTTAGCTTCAATTATTACATATACTGTGTAGGGGCAGGGGGAAATTTTTAGGGAGGAAATACGAAAGGGGGAATGACGTCCTAAAAATATGGTGAAGGGGGGCACGGGCCAAAAAGGTTGAGAACCACTGTATTCGACGTATAGTAAGACATCTTATATTTATATAAGATGTTTCTACCCACAGAGCCTGTGATAAAACTGTCTGACACAAAGTACACCGTCAAAGAACCAATGTTTAAAGAAGAACCGTCCACCCTGAGGGTCCCTGTGATCAGAGAAGGCGACCTGTCTGAGACGGCCATTGTTACTATCAACACCAAAGACGGTTCGGCAGACGCAGGCAAGGACTACAACGGGTTTTTCAAAGGTTAGTTTACTAGCACTGCATTCTGTTTTTGTAATGTACACTCCCTGCATGTTACAAGAGATTTAACTCAATTACTTTGTAATTGTTTAGTCTGGATAGAATTTGTTACGGGCATCCGGAATTTACATCCGTGTAATTAAGTTTATGTTGTGGTGAACCAGGCTTATGGGCATGGAGTCATGGGGTGGAGTGTGGGGGAACCAAATGTTTTGTTTGGTATTGTCCTGGTTAAGATTTTTAAATATCACCCTTAATGGAGAAGGCTAGGTTAGACCAATGCTCAAGAGGTATTAAATCTTGTAGAAGTTCCTAGCCTGAGGTTAGCTTTTTTTTCGCATATCCTTTACAGGACATTGTAGTCAACACTAGCATTTTTCAGCTGCTGTTGATGTCTTGGCAAGTTTTATGTTCAGTAGTTTGCCATTGCTTTCTGAACGACCGGCTCACATACCTCCGTAAGTAACCAACGCGAAGCGATCGCTGCCGAATCTCGCGCAGCTGTATTTCTTACGAGAATATACGGGATTACGAACATTGTCGTTAACCTCTTCGCCAGGCAGACAGGCGAGGTTAGCTTTACAGAACACAATTACAGAAAACAGGACGTTTCGGCGACCAACCTGCATCAGCAAACAAATACACAAAACACAACATATAAACACGAGAAGACACTAAAATTACTACATTAACGATAATATTAATAATCGAATGATAAGAATGGAAAGATTTTAAAAAATGAGAACAAGGAAAGACACCGGAAAATGAATTTCCACAGCTTTCTCTCACTTCATTAATTTGTTAATTTTCTTTTCATTGTTCTCATTTTCCCCCCATCTTTCCGTTCTTCTAATTCACTTATTATGTCTTAATATAGTCACTGCAGTGTCTTACCCGCGTGTATGTTTTTGTTTTTCGTGTATTTGTTTGCTGATGATACAGTGACTCAAAAAGCTCTGTATATTTATCTATAAATCTGAAACGCGAAGTTTTCTAGATGTGTTTACATAGATGAACAGGGGGAATATTTTGGCAGGAAACAAAAATAAATAAATAAGTATTACAAAAACTGCGCTTGAATATGATATTACTAATTATTTGAAATCAAGGTTAGACAGTTAAAGTGCTACGGGTGTATACAGAAAAAACGAAATAACAAACAAACAATCAGACGTTATTTTCAAAGAATCACAAATTGGGCGTACAGGCCAGAATCACAGCCACTTGGTCAAGGATATGCCTGCTTCTGCCTTTCATCTCCTAACGGAGCATTATCCCTCAAGCAACTAACACCAAACCCTGTCTTGACTTGTTCATGAACGTCTGGATTTTGCAGCCATAGTTTTCTATGAAATGAGGGTGCCAGTTTCCCACCAACCTTCCATAGATGCCACTTGTGACATGCATGGTAGGTCATAGTGTTACTGTTCTTTGACTCCTTTATGGACCTGAATAACACACAAGCGTGTTAAAGACGTGCTGGAAGGAAAAGTTGAGGGGAAGCCTGCAATAAGAATACTTCGTTACATGTGGGTGGACAACATCAAGAGACTGACTGGAAGACAATGTTACATGTGGGTGGACAACATCAAGAGATGGACTGGAAGACATTACATGTGGGTGGACAACATCAAGAGACTGACTGAAAGACAATGTTACATGTGGGTGGACAACATCAAGAGATGGACTGGAAGACAATGTTACATGTAGGTGGACAACATCAAGACATGGACTGGAAGACAATGTTACATGTAGGTGGACAACATCAAGACATGGACTGGAAGACAATGTTACATGTGGGTGGACAACATCAAGACATGGACTGGTATTTTAATGTGGATTAACTTTTCTGTTACCAGTGTCCCTCACCATCAGGCGAACCCACTCCAACTTCAGGATACTTGTAATTTACATCCCAAAGTCAAAGGGTGAGGCGTCAACATTTAAGTCCACCTGACTCGTGTAGGAGTTAAACCTGATACCTCGGCATAAGCACACCGGAAGTTTAATAGCGAGCGCTCTTATCCATTCGGTTGTGCTGATCTCTATGATGATGATGAAGAAGAAGATGATGATGATGATCATGATGATGGTGATCATGATGATGATGATCACAGTAATAATGATAATGAGTATTTTAGTATTTTTATATATTCAATATACCAAGGCCGATTAATGTCTAAAATACAGTGCTGCGTCATTCTAACCATCATTGTCAAGATCAACTATCTGGATGAATCCATTGTTTCTTTCATTGCAACCAGAGCTAGTGTTCGGAGCCAACATGTCCAGAATCGACGTAGATATTGAAATTCTCTATGATGGACAGAAAGAAGTCAGGGAGGTGTTCAGTGTTCATCTTAAATCCCGAAGTGGCACGGCAAAAATAGAGGTGGGTGTCTCCAGATAAATGTGATTATATTGTGTCTTTCTGTTTTTATTCTTTGTCTGTAATGTTTAGACTGAATTATTGGTGATCAAAATGAAAACATTAAGAAATGTGACACACGTTCGGAATGTTCACTTTCTTACTGGATCCAAATGTGTTGGGAAGTAAAGACGGTCGGGTGGTACTGGCCACATCAGCCACAAGTGCCGTTTGGTCTATCCAAATATGGTTCTTGTGTTTATAATTTGACCTTGGCTCATATAAAATTATTCCAACACAATCTCACTACAGATAATCTTCCCCCTTAACAACAACAGCAGCAGCAGCAGCAACAACAACAACAACAACAACAACAACAACAACAACAACAACAACAATAATAATGATAATAATAATAAAACCCTAGTATAACAGACAGTCCCCCTTTGGTAGACCAGTATGCTCCCCATAGCTAATAATAATTGCCACATAATTCATTAAATATTTATTTTTGCCTTTCCCCATGCCTTTATAATGCATATCTTTTATATTGTTGTTGTTCTCAGTTAGCCTCGAATGATGTGTGGCTTAAATAATCTATGAAAGAGAGTGATAGATGGGTAGAACCATAGACGTGCCTGCGTGCCCAATTCTTAACTCTTTGAAATTAAAGTTTGTTCGTTCGTTCTTTCGTTCATTCTGAGGCCTGTGGTGCTATTGGCCCTGTAGAGGTATTCCGCAGTTGTGAGTTCGGGTTGATGATAGACCAATGTAGACTCCATTTTTAGGAGTTTAAATACATTTGCTCTTTAGTGAGGAGCCGTCGACACCTGGAGGGGGCAGGTTTGAATCTCAGTGTAGTCACTAAATCCTCCAAGCTTTATATTGGCCAGTGTATCCTCTAATCTCTACTTCTGTCCTCTACTTCAGTGTTGTTAGTTAGTTATCTGTTGGTGTATCATCCTTGCACTCCGGACAAGTCCACAGGTGCTCAGATTCTAGCCCCAAGATATGCATCAGCGTCCGCCGGCTAATAGTGCCAGTTCTGTGTTGGTTGACAAGGCTTCTCATTCTGCCCATGTGCCTCTCATGCCTGACCCTGCCACTTCTGACTTCTAAGTCCTCTATTTTGGAGAACGAAGTGGATTCACTGTTGTCAAAGTCCTCCGCTCTCGACATTTTTCTAAGGGCATTAACAACATCGGCACAATCGATGAGCTGGACATCTGCAGGGGATGCAGTGCCAGCAAGTTTATCAGCTTGTTCATTTCCCTCAACTCCGGCATGTCCGGGAAGGAAAGCGAAGGTTCCATTATGTGAACCTCTAAGTAAATTATAGGTCAAGCACCCTTTGCCGCGGCTTGAGACACACTGGGTATATGGTGCTAGCCTTATTTTGTTATAGACCAATCAGCACTCGATGGCTGTCGGGCTTAAATAGCACACCGCCCGCCTTTACTTGCCAGGAATTTCCCAATACCCATGTTAGACTGACCTTGGAGCCCACATCAATTGTAAAAACATCCTTGCCTTGACGGGGGTTCGAACACATGACCAGCAGGCCAGCGGGTAAGCGCACTAGCCACAGAGATACAATAGCTACTGAACAACACACGCTTACACATCTTCCCAAGTAGCAAATCCAGAAGGCGGTAATTAATAGTTGTAACACATTTTGCTTCATTGGTTATTGGAAGGGAAAACAATAACACATCCTAACACAACATCTTGTCTGGGTACTTTCTAGAATGCCAAGGCCATCATTTACATAGAAGAGAGGACAAAGGTGGCGGATGTGACATTTCCCGACAGGCCAACGGTCATGTCATTAAGAGATTATGACAATGCAGAGTCTGCTGAGGAACAACCGGTCCAGGGATATCCTGTTGTGTGTGTGACGGTAAGTTTCATCTTGAGATATTTTACATGCTCCCATGCTCCCCTCATATTTGTACTGCAATTCTACAGGGTTTGATTATCGAAGCAAACCGACTGAACAGCAGTATTATATCTGAGACCGTCATATTTTTTAACTGCCATTCTACAGGTACAGGGTCTGAATATCAAAGCAAATTTACTGAACAGCAACATCATCTCTCATCATCATCATTCCCTATGCCAATAAGCATATAGTCTTTTGCCATCTCGCACGATCACCATAGTTGTGGATCAGAGCTGTGTTTTTCTTTCGATTATGCCATGTGCTCAAACCAACCACATATTTACTTCAAATACTTCTCTATCTTCCCCATGTCATTTTCTCCTCAGTCTTGCCAGTTATCATCAAGTTCTCCAGTTTATTTCTTCTCATAACATGTCCAAAAAATCTTGACGTTACAGGGAATTCCTCATTACTCCTTACAGCTTGTAGTTTGGTGTTGACTCACTGGACCAGTATCTCTTTCTTTGATGATTGTACGTAGGATAATCTCACAGAACATGTTCAGTACTTTGTTTGCTTGAGTTCACATATGTATAGAGATGAAGCAGTGAGCTGAGGCATGTGTGTCAACTGTCATTTACTGCCTATATAGTAGTACCTTGCGGTGTATGCAAAGGGGGGGGGGAGCGGCTTGAACCTGAGGAATTAAGGCTAGTGCAGTTGCCACAAACTGTGCCGGCTAGAGTTTTCTTCCCCTGCCCCCCCCCCCATACACACACAGAAGAAGACTCCACACCTTACAGAGGACTCGAATCTGGGTCTTCCAAAGGAGAATCCAGCATTCTAGCCTCGGCCAGCCGCTCCTCAGGCATGTTTGTATTCACCCTAATACAAATAATGTTAATACAGGTTGTTTGTAAAGTCTCACTACACTTTGTATGTAGAACAGCTGTTTGTTGGAGAGTATGTTTTCCATTTGCAGGACGGAAAACATACTCTCCAACAGACAGCTGTTCTACGTGTAAAGTGTAGTGAGACTTTACAAACAACCTGTAGCTGTAGTATTGTTTTCTTCTTATACTTATAGTCCATACTCTGTGGCATTAATTATCATGTCTGTCCACAGTCTGCTGTCTCATGCATTGCAAATAATTTCTGACACATGTGTTCCTTCATGCTATGATTTCACACTTCTTTTCTCTTGGTCATTCCCTGCCTCTCATCCCCTGCAAATTTCCCATTGTCTCGTGTGCTGTCAATCATTTTTGACACAGACGTTCCTCTATGATATGATTTCAAACTGTCCAGCATCTTCTCTCTTGGTCTCTCCCTGCCTTTCATCCCGTTGCCAGAATGTATTCCAACTTTTCCCTTCTTATTGTTGTGCTGAATATGTGTGGACTTTCTTCATTTAATGTAAGTAACCAGTTCTATGTGTGACTTATTTTTTTCAAGATATCTTCATTACGTTTCAAATTCCTTTCACAGTATTCACATTATTATAAAACACATTCTGCAGCTTCCACATATTTTAGGCTTCAGTAATTTTTCAAATCTGTAATAATCTTAAGTACCTAATCATATGTTTGTTTAGTTTAGTTTAAACTAAACTAAACAAACATATGATTAGGTACTTGTAACCATGAAGTCCCCATAACAAAGTAGTTACAATACCTGCCTTGCGTTCTGCAGGTTGTGGACTCAATTCTGAGCTACCTGGTTCAGTTCACGAGTGGAATTTTCTTGGAGACTCCTGAGGTCGACGCTGAAGCTAGAGAGTTTGTGCTTTGTGCGAAGCTTTCAAGCAGGCCGCCCTGCAGAAAGAGATCAAGCCATATGGGATAAAACTCAGTGCAATGAAGACGATACTCTTGTCTTTTAAATCCTTGTGTTAATGTTTGTAAACAATTGCATGATACACATTTGGAAAACCTTAAATGACATCCAATGCTTATGTTGCTTCTGAATTTATAGAATGTTCTTATGTTTTGTTTTTAATGACCAGACCTGCAACCCCAGACATCCAAACTACCTGAAGACAAGAGCACTTTGTGAAACAGAAGGGATCAACGACACGCAGACTTTGTTTCGATGGAGAGTGTCTGCTCCAAGCGGACAAGATGGCGTCACAAGTGATCTTCAGGATGTGGAGGCAAATACGTTCTTTACTACCACACGCGGCATTACCCTGGACAGTATTTATTTTGCTGGGGGTATGTTCTTGCTTTATTATTGTGATTCAGATATACATCATGGCTCAAACATACATTGGGTTTCAGAAATACACAATGTTTCAGACATACATCATGATTCAGACGTCTTCTATGATTCGCACATACATCATGATTCAGACATACATCATGATTCAGACGTCTTCTATGATTCGCACATACATCATGATTCAGACATACATCATGATTCAGACATACATCATGATTCAGTATATCACAATTCAAATATCCATCACAAATCCGACATACATCCTAATTCAGACATAGAGCTGTGATTTAACACATGGGTTAGGCAGATTAAAGAGAGTTTGCAAGGGATAATTTTACTGCTTCTGATATCACTTTCAGAAGCTGAGATACTTCAGGTTACATTTCTGTTTAAGTATCAATCAATCATGTTCTGTCTCCACAATGAAAGTTGACTGCAATGGATCTCCAGCACTGTCTGTATCTCACCTTGATTGTACATTCTGTCAGATTGATGTTCGTCCATCTCTTGCTGTTATATTCCCACTTGTATTCTTGTCTACCTCTTGCTTGCCTTCAACCTTACCCTCAAGTATGATTTTGTTAAGAGTGTTATGTCTTTTATCTTGGCAGAAATATTTAACTTGCCTCTTTTTTATTTCTTTCAACAACTCTCTTTTCATTCTACCTTTTGTAGAACCTCTGTATTTGATTGTTTTTGTTTCCATGAAATGCGACATATTCTTCTGTATATCCACATTTCCAGGGCCTCTATTTCACTTTCTAACTCCTTGTATGAAAACAGATTAAAATTTCTCTATTTAATATTTAAGTTTCACTGACTAAAGAATTAAATGATTACTTCTGTATTAATGTGAAACAGTAATGTTGATATGTAGTCCTTTTTCATTTTTGAAAATTATATTTTTAATTACTTTAGTATAAAAGTAATGAAAATGACACTTCTGCATTGGGCACATGGTGCTAGCCTCATATTTTGTAGGTCAAAGGGCACTTAATTTGTAATGTGGTCAATATCACGCCAGCTTCCTGTACTCTCCAGGTCATTTCCAGGTACCTAGTTTAACCTTCATCAACCTGGAAGTTCAGAAGTTACAAAAAAGTGAGTTGCGAGTTGCATATCCTTTACAGGACGTAGCAGTCAACTCCAGCATTTTCTGGCTGTTTGTGATCTCTTGGCAAGTTTTCATTCAGTAGTTTGCCATTGCTTTCTGAACGATTGGCACGCATGCCATTTTCTTTTTTTAAAAAAAACCAGCGCAAGGCGGTCTGCTGCCAAAATGCCTGCAGCTGTGTTTCTAATGCGGGATTATGAACTGCATTTGTAACCTCTTCACCACGGAGTACACATAATTAAAGAATTACTTAGTGTAAATGTGATGATTAAGGTCTATACATTATTTGTACATTTTCCCGTACAAAATATTTATAAATCGTTATGATCACAGCTTGTTTAATGAAGACACGTTAGAGCTTGTTTAAAAGAACGGTGTCTCTAAGTGTCATCTGTTGTCTGCTTTCATTGCCTTCAGACTTGTATACTGACAATACTGATTACATTTCATTGTTTGTTTGTTAGTTAGTTAGTTAGTTAGCTAGCTAGCTAGTTAGTTAGTTAGTTAGTTAGGGTAAGGTAAGGTAAGTTAAGTTAAGTTAGTTAGTTAGGTAGTTAGTTAGTTAGTTAGTTAGTCAGTCGATAGATCATCCTCATTGCACGTCGAAACATTCGTCCATAAGTGCTCGGATCCCCTTCTCAGTAAATTCTGCAGCGTGTAGCAACTAAGTGTACAACACTTCTCTGTGGCGATGTAGCAGTTTCCATTATTAAAATAAATGTGGAATGTTTGGCTCTGATGTTAAATCAGTTTTGCTCCAAGGATCAGAAACATGGAGAATGGTTAAAACGATCACTAATAATCTCCAGTCATGCACTTCATTCAAGAAAAACATATTAAATATTTGCCCACCTCAAAATAATGACCCTGGTACCATCTGCCACAAGGAGACATGTTAAAAGAAATATAATGGATACAGAGCAAGGGGAAGACCACATAAAAGATTGAGTGAATGGTGGCAAGAACGATCTTAAAGAAATGAATACCAACTTACAAAGGACATTAGTTAGAGTACATGAAAGATATTTACATCAATCTCTCCCAAACACTTCATTGTGATAAATGGAAGAGGAGGGGGAGGAGGAGCAGGAGGAGGAGACAAAGAAGAAGGAGAAGAAGCAGGAGTAGGAGAAAAAACAACAAATAAACTGCAAGCTTGTACAGAATAGTATGACTAAACATGGTAAGTCAGAACCTCTAATGTTGACCTTAGAGAGAAATTGACACACTCAAGCGAATCAAGAGGTGAGGGAAAGACGTGGTGCTAGACATGAGAAAACCTGATAATAGTACAGCTAGAAAGTCCTTCATCTAGAATTCACAGAATAAGCTGAAATAGAGGGAGACTTTAAAAAGACCTGGAGATGAGAATTAGAGACAGAGATGGGGGTGGGGGAAGCTGCAGGAGATAGCAAAAGATATTGAACAAGCAGAGGAGTTGTGTTTATTTTATCATTTTGTGTGTATGTTTTAATTTTCCTTTTTTATCTGTGTGTGTGTTGTCCTGCCATTGAAAAAGATTCTTAGAATCAAAACATCGGTTGTCCCCTGAGTCCTATACTTATTTCTTTATTTTATTACTTCATTATTATATATTTGTTGATTGTTTCTGATTTTGGATAATCGGTAATCATCACTCTTTTTCACCTTTATGTTATCAATTGTAAGGTATATCAATTGTAAGATATGTACACTGTGTCTGAGTTTAGTATGTCTCATCTTTTCTTGGGAATTAAATATACATAATTGTTTGTAATCTATATTAGCAAAAGATAGCCCAGCTTGGCGTCAATTGGTTGTAGTAGGCCTGTGCTCGAATGGGAGACAGAAGAAACAGAAGGAGAATCGAAATAAGTATTGTTTCAATCGTTCCACAGGCAGCCGAGTCCAGTGTGGGGCTAGGGCGGTGAATACAGAGAGTGACCCAGGCCTGGAGACACTGAGTGAGCCCGTTACAATCAATCCAGGCACTGGAATCTGTGAGGCTCGGGTCATGGATTCGGTTGGGGCAGAACCCTTCACAGCCAAAATGAGATACACAGGTACATTGTTTATTTGTTTTCTTAAAGGCAATTTCCTGTTCAACCCTATTGGGTTATAATCTGGGTCAGATACTAAATCTTTAAACTGTGTTTATTGCATGCTTTTTCTAGCAATTATGGTATTCATTTTGTGCTTCCCATCTTCTTCATACAAATGTCATTAAAACTTGATACTGTTTTACGTGATGCACATACTCCTGCTATTTCTCTCTTCTTCTTTTGCTCATTGACTTGAAATAAATTGTCTATATCTGCAGAGTTGCTTCCTGTACACATGTCACTGTCCTTGTTAATTCACTCAATGATGGTTTAGCCAGATACTCTATCTTTGTGTCCCCTGGCTCCACGGGACATCTGAGAAGTACCTTCAGTATTTTAGGTTGGATCTTGTCAGGTCAAAGGATTCGGTGCTGCATGTGCCTGAGATAGAGCATACTGTCTGCAGGAACAGTCATATTTTCACTTCGTGAGTGCCTGACATCTTGATAGCTGTAGTGTCCCTGTTTTGTAGACAGTTCTGAGAGCCTGTTTTTGTTTTCCCTTGTGAAAGTATCACTGTTTGTTTTTGCCTGGCCACTGAGACTATATTTGATTTACTGTATAATATATTTTCAACGTTTTTTCATTTTATCAAGTTTTGTCATATACCAAGATAGCTGTTTCCCTTACTTTAGAATTCTGTCTCCTTTGTCCCCATAAGGACATTCCCAAATCTTCATCTGCTTCATTCCTCTTTCAAGCGTAGTGCTTCACACCTAGTTATGGATGTGTGTATAATGTTTATTTCCTCTAGACAAGATTCCGTCCAAGGTAAGGGGCTCTATCTACCCGTGGGTTGTTAGTTGCATATCCTTTACAGCATTTCATGGCTTTTTGTGATTTCTTGGCAAGTTTACTTTCAGTGGTTTGCCATTACTTTCTGAACGACCAGCACTTATCATTTTATAAAAACCAACACAAAGCAGTATGCTGCCAAATTGCTCGCAGCTGTGTTTCAAACAGTATGCATCTGTCAGTCCAATGCTACAGAGCCGGTGGATAGGTTCACCTTTTCCTAACAATTTTGCCAAGGCAGTGTCATGACAGCCTGTTCTTTGCAATTCACAACAGCAATGGGATTTTTAACGTGAACAGCTCGCAAACAGCATCTCCTGTTTTTTTTTGGTCCTTATCCAAGAAGACTAGGTGTTGAGTCTCACTACCCAATAGATCAGGGGATGCGTGATATCATAAGGTACCAATGGTTCTTGGACAAATGCCCAGCCCTAAGCAAGGATCAAACCCGGGACTATCTGAGCATCAGGTTAACACTCTAACCTCTCAGCCATGGCACTCCAATGAACTGGCAATGATTTATCAAATTTGCTGAACTGCAATGATTTATTAGATTTGGTGAACTGGCAATGATTTATCAAATCTGCTGAACTAGCAATGATTTATCAAATTTGCTGAACTTGCAATGATTTATCAAATCTTCTTAACTGGCAGTGATTTATTAGATTTGCTGAACTGGCAATGATTTATTAGATTTGCTGAACTGGCAATGATTTATTAGATTTGCTGAAATGGCAATGATTTATCAAATCTGCTGAACTGGCAATGATTTATCAGATTTGCTGAACTGGCAACGATTTATCAAATCTGCTGAACTGGCAATGATTTATTAGATTTGCTGAACTGGCAATGATTTATCAAATCTGCTGAACTGGCAATGATTTATCAGATTTGCTGAACTGGCAATGATTTATCAAATCTGCTGAACTGGCAATGATTTATCAAATCTGCTGAACTGGCAATGATGTATCAAATCTGCTGAACTGGCAATGATTTATCAAATCTGCTGAACTGGCAATGATTTATCAAATCTGCTGAACTGGCAATGATTTATCAAATCTGCTGAACTGGCAATGATTTATCAAATCTGCAGAGCTGGCAATGATTTATCAAATCTGCTGAACTGGCAATGATTTATCAAATCTGCTGAACTGGCAATGATTTATCAAATCTGCTGAACTGGCAATGATTTATCAAATTTGCTGAACTGGCTTTGATTTATCAAATTTGCTGAACTGGCAATGATTTATCAAATTTACTGAACTGGCAATGATTTATCAAATTTGCTGAACTGGCAATGATTTATCAAATCTGCTGAACTGGCAATGATTTATCAGATGTGCTGACCATTTAGATTAATAAAATTGGTGGAACAAACACAGATTTATCAAACTTCCAAGCAGGCACGGCACATATTTACAATACTTGATATGTATTTTGACGTGACTTTAAAATGTACAACTGTCTGTATTTTCAAATATATTTGAGTTGAAAACACGTGTTTTCATGCATCTGTTTTAGTGATTTTTTTTTTAAAAACATTGTTAATATGTAGAATGCCTAATATCAAATGTTGTTTGATATTTAATGCAAAATTTACATTGAATGCCAGGTCCAAGTGACCCCGTCCATCCAAACAAGGTCAGACTGACAGTGATCATTCCTCATCGTGATGGGATGATCCCAATCATTTCAACTCAGCAGTTATCTAACTTTGAGTTTACCCTCAGTAAAGATGGACTCCGGCTTGCCAGTCACAAGTGTTCTAACTTGTTAGGCTTCAATGAGGTAAATAACTCACTTGTACTGCTGTATAGAATTGCCTGTTTGATAGTGGGGACCAGAAAGAAAGGAAAGATTTCATGAGGGAGATTCACATGGACACCTTAAAAGTGTGATAGAAATTATAATAGTCTTGTAATCTGTTAATATTGAGAATATCGTTCTTAAGGATGTCAATAGTGTTAAGCATGTGACATCACAGTGCAAACAAACATGGTGACATCATAAGGACAGTTTAAAGATGGCCACCCCACTTTTGACTTACACTAATGAGGAGCAGCATTCCGTTGTCTGCTTTTTGATCAGCGAAGGGGTGAATACTATAGGAATTCATCAGCGAATGAAGGTCCAGTATGGTGATGCATGCTTGTCAGTCCAGCAAGTGTATGAGTGGAGTAGGAAGTTTCAAAACGCCATTACTTCTGTGACAGACTTTTCGGGCCAATGAAGAGGTACAGCAGGTGGTGCATGAGTGGTTACACACATGACCTAGAGAATATTTTTTATACAGGAATCAAAGCAATATCGGCGCTGAAGAACTTGCACTAAACGCAATGGCAACTACGTCGAAAAATAATACATTAGTTATGTACTTTTTCAGAATATATTCACCACACACAAAACCAAAAAAAAAAAAAAAAAAAAACCACATCTACGGTTTTCACTTGAAGCCCCCTATAGTAACACCGTGACCTACCATGCAAGTCATAAGAAGTGACTGAAGAGGGTCGGCATGAAACTGGCTAACCCATCCCAAAGAAATTAGAGGTAGACAGTCCAGATTTTATGGAGCACATTATGAGGATAAACGCATTTGAAAACTTGGTGACAACTGGCAACATTGATAGAAAAAGGGCAAAGAGATAAATACCCAGATTGCTTGGTCACTTGGCATAATGTTTACAAGAACACAGACCTGATCTGAGATTCTGGCAATTGTGAGATGAAACCTAAACTGCCCTAGCTTATCAACATGACACATGATGATGATACATCACTGCTTAGGACAAAACAAGTGAAAGCAACAGCAGACAGGGGCTGACAGTCATCAGATATATTTACTTCATTCTAGTGCAGTGACTTGTATGTCTCACTAAGTAGATGTCATGGGGTATTTATGACTTGCACTTGATGCACTGTATTTTAAAACATATCTAGTTAGCTTCTTTCCTTACATTCTTTATCTTTAAGTCAGCACTGTTACTTGCCATAGCACTGCCTTTACTTTTTTATAGCAATCATTAGGCATAGATATGTTATTGAATATTTAGGGGCTCTACTACTGATATATCATGTAACATATAGCCATTACATGTAAACCTTCTGTTAAAAATATACACTTTTTGTGACAATATTTTATCATTGTTAAACAGGTCAAAACAAAACATGGTTTTCTGAACAATGAAACCAGAAATGACAACGTTATTGGTGAAGCGGAGCCATACCAGTACAGCTCGAAGATGAGGACAGAACCAACACTGCAGTTTTACAAGTAAGACACTAGCTTGTCACATATTCAACATCATCATCATATTGCAGGTCTGTGGCAAAACGTCGCCTCAGTCCAAGACCGCCAAAACATTCTGGATCCTTTGCCAGTTTCCTATACCTCATACATGCTCATGCCCAAGATGTCTGCTATGTCCTGTGTCCATCAATATGCTGATCTACTCCTGTTGTGTCCATCAACATGCTGATCTACTCCTGTTGTGTCCATCAACATGCTGATCTACTCCTGTTGTGTCCATCAACATGCTGATCTACTCCTGTTGTGTCCATCAACATGCTGATCTACTCCTGTTGTGTCCATCAATATGCTGATCTACTCCTGTTGTGTCCATCAACATGCTGATCTATCCCTGCTATGTCCTGTGTCCATCAACATGCTGATCTATTCCTGTTGTGTCCATCTACATGCTGATCTACTCCTGTTGTGTCCATCTACATGCTGATCTACTCCAGTTGTGTCCATCAACATGCTGATCTATCCCTGCTATGTCCTGTGTCCATCAACATGCTGATCTACCCCTGCTATGTCCTGTGTCCATCAACATGCTGATCTACCCCTGCTATGTCCTGTGTCCATCAACATGCTGATCTATTCCTGTTGTGTCCATCTACATGCTGATCTACTCCTGTTGTGTCCATCTACATGCTGATCTACTCCTGTTGTGTCCATCAACATGCTGATCTACTCATGTTGTGTCCATCTACATGCTGATCTACTCCTGTTGTGTCCATCAACATGCTGATCTACTCCTGTTGTGTCCATCTACATGCTGATCTACTCCTGTTGTGTCCATCTACATGCTGATCTACTCCTGTTGTGTCCATCAACATGCTGATCTACTTCTGTTGTGTCCATCAACATGCTGATCTACTACTGCCATGTCCTGTGTCCATCAACATGCTGATCTACCCCTGCTATGTCCTGTGTCCATCAACATGCTGATCTACCCCTGCTATGTCCTGTGTCCATCAACATGCTGATCTACCCCTGCTATGTCCTGTGTCCATCAACATGCTGATCTACTCCTGCTATGTCCTGTGTCCATCAACATGCTGATCTACTCCTGCTATGTCCTGAGTCCATCAACATGCTGATCTACTCCTACTATGTCCTGTGTCCATCAACATGCTGATCTACTCCTGCTATGTCCTGTGTCCATCAACATGCTGATCTACTCCTGCTATTTCCTGTGTCCATCAACATGCTGATCTACTCCTACTATGTCCTGTGTCCATCAACATGCTGATCTACCCCTGCTATGTCCTGTGTCCATCAACATGCTGATCTACCCCTGCTATGTCCTGTGTCCATCAACATGCTGATCTACCCCTGCTATGTCCTGTGTCCATCAACATGCTGATCTACCCCTGCTATGTCCTGTGTCCATCAACATGCTGATCTACCCCTGCTATGTCCTGTGTCCATCAACATGCTGATCTACTCCTACTATGTCCTGTGTCCATCAACATGCTGATCTACTCCTGCTATGTCCTGTGTCCATCAACATGCTGATCTACTCCTGTTGTGTCCATCTACATGCTGATCTACTCCTGTTGTGTCCATCTACATGCTGATCTACTCCTGTTGTGTCCATCAACATGCTGATCTACTCCTGTTGTGTCCATCAACATGCTGATCTACTCCTGTTGTGTCCATCAACATGCTGATCTACCCCTGCTATGTCCTGTGTCCATCAACATGCTGATCTACCCCTGCTATGTCCTGTGTCCATCAACATGCTGATCTACCCCTGCTATGTCCTGTGTCCATCAACATGCTGATCTACCCCTGCTATGTCCTGTGTCCATCAACATGCTGATCTACCCCTGTTATGTCCTGTGTCCATCAACATGCTGATCTACCCCTGCTATGTCCTGTATCCATCAACATGCTGATCTACCCCTGCTATGTCCTGTGTCCATCAACATGCTGATCTATCCCTGCTATGTCCTGTGTCCATCAACATGCTGATCTACTCCTGCTATGTCCTGTGTCCATCAACATGCTGATCTACCCCTGCTATGTCCTGTGTCCATCAACATGCTGATCTACCCCTGCTATGTCCTGTGTCCATCAACATGCTGATCTACCCCTGCTATGTCCTGTGTCCATCAACATGCTGATCTACCCCTGCTATGTCCTGTGTCCATCAACATGCTGATCTACCCCTGCTATGTCCTGTGTCCATCAACATGCTGATCTACCCCTGCTATGTCCTGTGTCCATCAACATGCTGATCTACTACTGCTATGTCCTGTGTCCATCAACATGCTGATCTACTCCTGCTATGTCCTGTGTCCATCAACATGCTGATCTACTCCTGCTATGTCCTGTGTCCATCAACATGCTGATCTACCCCTGCTATGTCCTGTGTCCATCAACATACTGATCTACTCCTGCTATGTCCTGTGTCCATCAACATACTGATCTACTCCTGCTTCTTTGTCCAGGAACCCCACCTTCCATCCCTGTTCTATCCCAGCCACTGTGATGTTTATTATGGCCAGAGTAAATTAGTTTCTGAGACTTGATGCTGTTTATGAGCTAGTTTTCTTCTATGTTTCAGATCTTGTAGAATGGCAGTATTTTTCCTCCTCTTGGTCCACAGTAATCAAAGAATGTTTCTGTAACATATAAGTTCAAAAGCCCAATTTTCTTTTGTAGTGACTGAGAAATTGTCAATGACTCAGATCTGTTGCCACAGGAAAGATGTGTGTTCTCAACCATTCTGCTGTAACTTGTTTGCTGGTGTTGTGTAAGATGACGAAACATTATTGTCCACGCTTCTCACATGGCACATAATGAATGAAGTGTTATGTCAAAAGCTCTTAATGCTATATAACCTCTGTATTGCTATGACCAGTCTACGTCTGACTTCCTTTGAGCAGTTCCCATAGCTGTTGAGTGGTGGTGGTGGTGGGGGGGGGGGGGGGGGGGGGGGGGGGGGGAGAGAAGTTACCAGATAGCAGTGAAAATGTGCATTTAGAAAGGGAGAGAACTACCAACAATAACTGCTGGTAGCAACAGCTTTCAGACTCTTCAGTTCAATGTGAATACAAAACAATGCTGTTCTAGTTCTATTCAGTTACAATGAAAGAAACTAAATGTTGGTGTCAGAAAAGGGGAATATAGAGACCAGTTATAACAAGAAATTTTGTGTAATGGTCTTGTCTCATCTTCCACTATGAATGCAGAATTTCCTTCTCTCTTTAAATTAAATTTAATATACTTCTAAAATGTGTGATCCATTTTTATTGCAAGGTAATCCAGAACTATAGTGAACTGATGTTGAACATATGCAAAAGGAATGTTTAACAATTATAAACAAAACGTTTGGTAAAAGTAAACCTCCATTCAGGAACATTTGAACTACAAG
Source organism: Cepaea nemoralis (assembly GCA_014155875.1). Lineage (NCBI taxonomy): Eukaryota > Metazoa > Mollusca > Gastropoda > Stylommatophora > Helicidae > Cepaea > Cepaea nemoralis. The sequence continues at coordinate 136,955 of JACEFZ010004262.1, forward strand.
ACTCTAAAAATACAGGCTCCCATCCTTTAAAAGTTCATGTAACAGATACTAGTCTTTTCACACATGTGGTTTCTATATTTTCTATTTGTTTTCTAGAATATCATCAAACATGTTTTTCGTTTACTCGATTGGGGGCAGATGAAAGAACAGGTGGTGAGCTTAATTCTTTGTCTTCTTGATAATAATGAGACATTTACAGGGAAACCAATATGGCTGTCATTCGTAACAATTTCCAAAACCCTTCTAAAAGTATTCATTATTCACAGAAATCTGGATCTGGAGTCGTGTCTGTGGGTGTTTGAAAGCTACTTTGATATGTCTGAGCTGATAGCAGAATGTGGAGGTCAAATAACAACAGATGGCCAGGTAAATAATGCTTATGCTTTATGCAAAGAATTAGCGGTAATTATTTTATCTATACACTTTATAGAAAGCACATCTTTAGCAATGTTAACAGATTAAGAAAAGAGTAAATGTCACTAATATTTAGCATCATTAGGTTATAAAATGTATTATTTTTTCTCTTTCCTCACTGCTCCTTTTCTAGCATTTGGTATATAGATCAATGGAATTCAGCCTAATTTGAACATGTACCTATGTTTTCAAGATTGATGGAGCATAATTCCAAGTTTTTCAATTTACTGATATCCTGTATGTCTTTTCATACACTTGTAGGTAAGTAAAGCACCCTTCACACACCTTGGACTCTTCGGGCATATGCAGCTAGACTCCATATCTTTATAGACCAGTCTGCACTTTGTGAGTGATGTAGCCACTTTTATTTCCCAAGACATTTCCTGGTACTCATATAATAGGGGTCGACCTGGGAGCCCAGGTCAATTTTTAGAAAATCTTGTAGTTGGCTTATGGGCGGGTGCCATATTGGATTGGTTAAATGCCACTTGGTTAAATGCCACTTGGTTAAATGCCACTTGCTGACTTTGATCTCAAGCATACACCTGCTACTACTTCTAGTGCACTGGACTGATGTTTGTGCGTGGATTAGCTTTCCCTGTTACCTGTGTCCCTCGCCATCAGGCAAACCCACTTTGACTTCTAAGGTACTTCTTATTTACATCCTCAACTCAAGGAACAGAAAGTCAACATTTTAGTCTAACTGACCAATATAAGGGTTGAACCCGCTACCTTGATATCAGAAGTTTACTATAAGTACATCAGAAGTTTAATTTATCCATTTGGCCATGATGACCTCCATTGTCTGTCTGTGATTTACAGGGTGTAGTTTTAATGACTGCAGATTTTTGAAAATATTGCCATTCTAAGTTTTGTATTCACCGTGTATTACATTATGGTTCAAGCAACATTTAAACATTATTTCAGAATATCACTACCACATGCGCATGTTTTAGTAATTAATCTCAGCCACAATGTTGTTAACTATTGAAGAAAGAGTTTTTTTTAGTGGAAAATGTGTTTCTTAACGGTGGCAGGCATTTGAATGTGGTTGTTAAACAATTTGTCATGACATTTCCTGATACTCAAGTGCCTCATCGTGATGCTGTTAGCAATTTAATTCAGAAATTTGGCAGCACTGGCAGTGTTCATGATGTGTGCCGCCCTGGTAGACCATCAGTTTTATGAAGAAACATCCCTCAACATCCAGGACAGCACGCTAATGAGTCCATGTAAATCAGTAAGAAAGTTGGCCCAACAAGCACACAGTCAAGAGATACTGTCCACACAATCCTGAAGAAGTAATTGAAGTTGCATCCAGTACAAGTTTTCCGTTGTACCTCAACTAAAAAGATTAGATCATCAAATGCAGAGTTAACTATTGCATGTGGTTTGAGAATTTTCTTGTTCAAGAAGGTGAGGAAATCCTTGATGTCACTTTCTTCACAGACGAAGCGTGGTTTCATCTTTCTGGGTACGTGAACAGTCAGAATGATCTGTCTTTGGAGTGATGAAAATCCCCATGCATTGCACCCAGTGCCTCTCCACGATCAGAAAGTAGGAGTGTGGTGTGCAATGAGTTGTGTGCACATAATCGGTCCAATTTTCTTTAACGATACTGTAAATTCTGAAAGATACCGGACTAACATTCTGGAACCATTCGTAGCCCAACTTTCTGAGTGGGAAATTGAACAAGCCTGGTTTCAACAAGATGGTGCAACTGCTCACACAGCTGTAAAATCACTAGAATTCTTAGATGGCATTTTTGCAAATCGCATAATCTCTAGTGGCATTTGGCCTGCACGCTCTTCAGATCTTACACCCTTAGATTACTACCTCTGGGGTGCACTTAAAGGAAAAGTGTACAAAAACAATCCCCACACACTCAGTGAACTTCAGACTTCAGCAGTCGTCATCAACATTAATAACATTATATTTCCCGAACTGCACAAGGTCTTTGACAACATGAAAACACGTATCCATACTTGCCAACTAAACCGTGGTGGTTATTTCCAACATCTTTTGTCAAAAGAGCTGTAATATGGAAACCTTTACTGAAAATAAGACACACTATAGCAGTATACTGTTTCTGAACTTCACAGATGGTGAATACAAAACTTGGAACGGCAATATTTTCAAAGACTGCAGTCATTAAAAATACACCCTATACTAAGATATTTTGCATTCAATAGTGTATTGTTGCCATCTGAACAGTCAACCCTCATACCATTGAAATCAATGCAATATGATCTAGTTCCACATTGCCTGCAGCCAATTTCAAAGCCTCGACCCTGTATGTCAAGGAATTGTGAAAATGCATTCATTAGCCTCTAAACCGCAGATGCTGATAGCATAAATACACCAAAACTAAAATAATATCAATATTATTGTACTTTTTTGGATTGGGATTTTTCTTGTTCTGTTCCTTCCTTGTTTAGCCTGAAAAGAACATTAGTGGCACGAGAATGAAAGTTGAGACAGCAGTCTTCTGATGGTTGAAGGGCAGCACATCCAGACAAGTGTTTGTGATGGACTCACAGAGTATGCTTTGGAAAATGGAAACTGGAATGTTCCTGGTGGGTGGCTAGCATCACTTTACAGGATGAAGATTGTAAGCATATCACGGATTGTCTGCCCAGGGCATGCAGGTGTATGGGGCAACAAAAAGGCTGATAGAATGGCTGGTGCAGCCCCTATGGGCAGAAAGCTACTTTGTGATAAAAGTGATATGGTAAGGCACACAATCCACCAGGTGTGGTCACACATTTTCCCCATGTGATCAGCTATGTGTAATCACATGGAGTGTGTAGCACAACAGATCATCCTTATCTGGAAAGATTGGCTCAGAAGGGAGCAAGTAGAGGGAGGGTCTGGACAATACTCAAAGCACAGAGGTAAAATACCAGGTGTACTGTTAATTAAATTACTACTGAAGTAATCAGCATGGCAACAGTTCAATGGCTTGTGAAGAGGAAGACGGAACATGTGTGGTAAGTCCTGAGTGAAGCAATTTTGACTCTTAAAATCGATATTCAGTTAACAATATTGTTGTTTAAACATGAAGACAATGTGACAAACACCTTTGAATTCTGCAGGTGCTGAATGTCAAGCAGTCCTTTGTATCAGTGAAGGTTCCGCTGTTTGTGTCCTATGTGTTCCACTCACCTGTAGCAAGAGGCGGCTGGCTGCACTATGACATGACTTCTAACCTTCAGTTGACCTTCGTGTATGACACATCCATTTTGTGGCAAAATGGCATCAGCAGTCCAGAAGGAGAATCTGGATTGAAAGGTAAAATGAAAATGGAGAATTCCTGTATTAGTTCATACTATTATCATTAGAATACTATTTTTTCATTGGGCTGTTAAGTAATTTTGTTTTGTCAGAGTCCAAACAGATATATGAAAAAAACTATTTCAATGGCTGTTCTCTCATATTGTTATTGGACTCCAAGTAGAAAGAATAATAAAACCCTAACCAAACAAGCTTGATTTAAGTCTCAACTTAGAAGGGTTGGCATCAGAGGTGGACTGGGGCTAAAAATATTGCTTGCTAGAAGACAAAACTACTAACATTTGTAACAATAGTCTCATATTTAAGGGGATTCAACTTCTTCAGGGACCCAAGGGCCCACTTGCCATCGGGCAAGCTGACACCCAGGTCAGGTTGGCATGTGCTGGCTACTTCATCTTCACAGAAAAAAAGTTAATCTTTAAGGAAGGTTGTTTCATAGAACAATAGTGATTCAATTTTAGACAGACAAGAAAGGAGCTACAAGAGCTAAGAGATAGACTTGTCAAGAACTAGTTGAAGGCTTACAGTCCATTGGAAGCTTTTAATGTAGTAGTAGGCGAAGAAGAAGAAGAGGAAAAATAAATAAAAGCTGAAGAAGAAGCAGCAGCAGAAGAGGTGATGGTGGTGATAGTAATTGTAGTGGAAATATTGGTAGTAGTAGCAGTAGTAGTAATAATAGTTAGAGTCATAATTTCAACAGTATATTAATTTCTTTTACTTTACAGGATATATTTACCCAACAAGCATGCGTATCCGTGACGACGGGCGGCTGGTAGTGTCATTCCGCACAGAAGCCAGGTTCAGGGGCCAGTTTGTGGCGTCATACCCTGGCTCCACATTAGAGTCTATGGTCATTTCACCAAATCATCCAGACTTAATGTTCAAACTGGAACTTATTCGCAGTGACCCAACATTTGACCAGCCAAGCCAGGAGTGGAGTTTTATCTCAGATTTTGCAGTGAGTTCAGTCACTCAAAAATATTTGTTATAATTTTTAAAAATCTTTCTGTCCTTGGGGTCAGTAACATTTCAATTGCCTGTGAGTTACCAGGTGAAGCAAAGAATAGTCACACTGTAAACTACCATGCATGTCATGAAAGGCAACAAAGGAGGGTTGTCATGCACTAAATCCCTCATCCCATGGTAAACTTCAGCTGTAAAATCTAACCAACCATGAACAAGTCTACAAATAGCTCTGTGTGAGTTGGTTGAGGCCCTTTGCTTTATTTTGAGATAAAAGGCAGAAGAAGAAGGATTAGGAGGAGGAGGAAAGGGTCAGTCAAGATCCATTTATGAAATAAAATATACAACTAATTTTTTTTTTTTTAATGTTTGTAAATAACTGACCCTAACTCTTAAAGTACGAGTGACCAGTATTGGTGGCCAGTATTTCCAAGCACTCATGGTGGATGGCCGGTGCTTGTGCCAAGTAAATTTTTGCAATTTCTTTTTTTTCCCCTTATTGTCAGAGTTGTGATTTTTCATTACTCTCTTTATAACAATAATTGCAATCAGTATAGCTTTGAAAAGAAAATTATTGGAAACAACTGACTTTTAACTCTTTATTTCCAAGCAATTCACCATGTGTGATCAGCTATTCCCCCATGTCTATGAAGCAATTCACATGTGATCAGCTATTTCCCCTATGTGTAACAAGCAATTCACCATGTGTGCAAGCAATCCACCAGATGTGATCACACATTTTCCCCATGTGATCAGCTATTTCCCCATGTGTATTAAGCATTTCACCACATGTGATCAGCTATTTCCCAATGTGTATCAAGCATTTCACCATGTGTGATCAGCTATTTCCCCCATGTAAACAAAAACTTAAATTGTGAAGCCAGATTCTGTACTGCTGATGGACAATTTTCATATCTTTTGAGGGCTAAAATTTAAAAATATACAGAAAACTGTAACCTAGTCAAGAGAACAATATTCTTCTACAAATATGAAAAAAATGTGTATTGTCTATATAAATGAATGGCATGCACATATTGTTAATATAATTGTTTTGTTAATATAGCTGTATTGTTAATATAAGTGTTTTGTTAATATAATTGTATTGTTAATATAATTATTTTGCTAATATAGTTGTTTTGTTAATAAATGGAGAAATATTCACCATGTTTGATAATGTAATATTTCCACAGGTGAGGGATTATTCTGGAATCTACAAAATCAAGCTGGTTCCATGTACCACATCTCTGGACCAAGAGTATTCACAGCCAATCAATTGCAACCCCCATGAGCCTCTGAACTTTGATCTGCCAATCAGATTCCAACAAGTCAGTGACCCAGTTCCTGCTAAGTTCAGCTTGAACACTGACTTTAATTTAATGAGGAAGAAAGATCTCTGGTTGGCAGAGACTGATGTCGGTCAAGAAGAGGAGACTGATGTAGCATTTTTGCCAAGTATGTATATTTCCTATTCTCCTTGTGTTTTCATTGAATACAGATGATATGTTAATCATACACAATAAACTGCTTCAGAAGCCACAATGGTAATAGTGCATAAAAGGTTTTAGTTAGTGCAGACTTCCTGTAAGATAAACTAGTTTTATTTAAGCTGTTATACTCCTTAGCTAGCTAAAAATCCCTGGAAGAGAAAGCTTTGAAGCTGTGGTTTTATAGAATAAAATTCCTTAGATGGGCAAAATGGCCAATATTAACATTTTGAAGGAAGTTAAGTCACAAAGATAACTTATCACAAATATGAGAAAGAACTGGTCTTCATTTTGTGGCTACATTATGAGACGACAAAAACTTGAACATGTTGTGACAGCTAAGTATTTGTGAAAAGAGAGATACAAGAAGACAGCAACAGAAATTTCTTGGCAGTTGTGTGTCATGGCTAGGAAGGGAGCCAACACATGAATTGATCCATGCTGTTGGAGATCGCAAGATGTAGGAGAAGCATGAACGCCCACTCTGGTCGGCAAGGCACATGATGATGATGACATTTTTAACTATTTCTGTTGTAGACAGATGCTGCTTTAGGTTTGTTCTATCCCAAGCAATTTTCTATAGAAAAAATTCCAGGATCACGGGTTGGTGGTCATAAAACAAATAACTTACGCTGTGCTGATGACAGTGGACCTGACATGTTAGCGAAGTTGACAGAGAACTGCACTGATAATGTCATGAGCATTGTCGGTCACAGGTTCGATGTTTGGGTTCGTCGTCTGCAAAGATGAGGGAAAGATTGGCCACTGTGTGCATTGAGACCTACAAAATGTGACCCACAGCAGGAAACTGCATCAGAATACATTATTATCAATTATGCTGATGACACCATCTTGGTAGCAACAAGTCAGAAGGAATTACAAACAAGTAATCGATACAGTCAAAAGTGAAAAATGTGTCTCATTTTGGTAACATCATATAAATGGATCATGGCCTAAATGTACAATTAAAGTCAATGGTATCAATTTGAAACAAGTACAGTAATTCAATTATCAAGGCATATGGACAATATATACAAGATGTTTCACAGAGATAAAGAACAGAATAGGTCAAGCAACAATTGCATTTTATAAAATGAAGAGCTTCTTATACAATAAATAAATCCCTGCCAGTGGAAATTAAAAAAACATATTACATAGCATTAGTTTTAACATCAATCAATCAAGTGCCATCTCCAGAATGAAGGTTGACTGCAGTGACTCTCCAACATAGTCTGTCTCTCGCCTTGATTGTACATTCTTTCAGACTGCTGTTCACCCATCTCTTGATATTATCTTCCTACTTGTATCATTGTCTACCTCTTGCTCGCTTGCTGTCTACCTTACCATCCAGTATGATCTTTATAAAAGTGTTGTGTCTTTTAAATGTGGCCATCAAATGTCATTTGCCTTTTTTTTTAATTTCTTTCATGAACTCTCTTTTCATTCCTAGTTTTTATAGAACTTCTGTGTTTGATTCTTGTTCTTTCCATGAAAATGGCATAATTTCTGTATATTCACATCCTTCTATGTATTCACATCAGTTTGAACATATGTCTGTGATGAAATCTGGCAACAGCTGTACTTCAGCTGCAAAATCCAACCAATGATGAACAAGTCTACAAAGGGTGTGGCCTGAGTTGATTGATGGCCTATGCTCCACTGGGAGATGAAAGGCAGCAGAAGAAGAAGAATATACTTTCCAACCAGAATATAATTTATACCATACATTTCTCTGTGTACAAAAATAATGGAAACTATTTTGACTTTTTACTACTTGTAACTATTTGTATTTATTCTTGCAGCTGACAAAATATATGGTCGGATTCGAGTAGACCCGATTCAGAATCTTGGCAGTTCATTTGACCTGAATGTCGAGAAGGTGTTCCTGTGCTCGGGAAAGGATGGATATATTCCTAAATATGATCCAGGAAATCAAGAGTTTGGCTGTGTGGCTGAATCTCCAAATCTGCAGTATACTTTCAAGATTTTGGTTAGTTTCAGCTCTGCTATATGCTTTATGTGTAAAAAAAAGAAATGTGCAGATAATCAGCTAACACACTAATGAAATGGGTAGAAATGTTGTAAAGTTGTTAAGTGCAATGAATAAATTTAAAAAAAAATAGAAAGTGGAAAAGGCCACCTTTACAAAAACACGATCACAAAATCTGGGTAGCTCATTTGACCTGAACATTGAGAAGATGGTATCATTAGTATTGGTACCATTAGTTCTGGGACTCTTCGCTTCTTGTGAAAAAAGGGGTTGGAGTGCATATGATGTTGGTTCTTAACTCAACTTAACTCACCATAACTCTAACTCAACACAACTCAACTCAACATAACTCAAACACAATCACAAGCAACAGAATGAATGTTGCAGCTACAAACTTTCATCAGCAAACAAAACATACTAATACAACGGCATCTAACTAACTAAATTTTAAAATGCAGGAAAGGTATGCAACTAACATTTACATCCTTCTCAGTGAATGCCTGTATCTATTCCAGAGAGAGCAGTGGTGAGTCTGTGTCCTGTGAAGGTCAGTAGAGCAGTCTGTGTCTTGTAAGACCAAAGGATTAGTTTCCAGTTTGTTGATCCTCTAGTGGACATTTTTCCTGGTTGTCAGGGAGCTGTACTGATCATGTCATGAGTCAGATGAGGGTTTGACACTGCTTTCATGGTCTCACTAAGTGAGGGAGAGATCTGGCGTCTATTTCTTCATTCATTCTGCCCAACAAAATGTGATGACACATCATATACCCCTTGGTTCTTGCTTCAGGACATGTTTTTACTTATTTTTGTTTTGAAATTCTGGTCTCACAAACTGATCATTGCTCTCTCTAAAATCGACACAGATATTCAGTGATAAGAACTCATAGGTTAGAAGAACACATTTTATGAATGTTTTAAATGTAATCTAATGTGGCGGGGTTTGAGTATTTCCTGTCAATGGAGAAGTTAGACACCACCACCTCTCAACTAGTCTATAGAACACGCTTCAGAATGGTGGAGTACCCACTTAGCCCAAGGTACTCGTAATATGAAACCATCAGAGCAGGTGGTGAACTGAGCTTACGAGCAGCTGATGATGGGTGATTGTTGATTATAGTCTCAAGTTTCATGATGGTTGGTAGAGCATCTCTTTATAGAGACATTTGCTACGTTCATGGGCCAGTATTTTCAGCCAACAAGGAAAGCAACATCAGGCTCCGTTACAGATGCCTAGAAAAGAACAGCAATTATAGAGAAATTCTGTTACAGAAACAAAACTTCTGAATGGGACAAGCTGCTGGATGATGCTTTTGTTTTAGATGTCATTGTATTAGTTAAAACAGAAATGTGGTTACCAGAGAAATACTTTAAACATTTTTATTATTAACTTTAATGCAACTTATTTTGCATTTATGTTCACAAATTGGCCTTGCAGTATTATATCTTTATATTTCATTTACAATACAGCTCTTCTTAAAATCTTCTTCTCTACTGCTTTATAAAAGTTCACATTTTGAATGTTGATACTTCAGTTGTCTTTTTTATTTATATGCTTCATGTTTTATTTCAGTTTTATATTGCTTTCCTTGTTTGTCGAATAAACAGCAAGGATTCAACTTATAATGAATAATATTTTTTTTACTTTAGTGCATGCAACACCATTGTCTGTTCTAAAATTTTGTTCTTTATCCATTATTATTGTTTTTACCAGTAAGGCATCTAATGTGTTTTCTATTCCCATGTATATATTTCCAATTCTATGTAAATAGGAATAGAGCTGAATCATTAGTGCTAAAAGGCTAATTCTTCTTATGGTGTTTTTTTTAATTATTATTTCATAGGACAAAGGAGCACCATTTACAGTGACAGACAAATTCCGGGACATTCCATTCAAAGCAACCTTGGCTGCAGATGATCCTGATGGTGTGCAGCTTGTGAAGCAACCCGGTGCTGATGGGTTCTCTCTGGACTGTCAACCACTGTTCCAGGTACACACAAGCTTTATGGTTTCAGCATTAATTTTATGTAATTAAAATATAATGCTAACCTGGCATATGTCAGTGAAGAGAATCACATTTTAATAGTGTCTATTGTAACATGCTAAAAGTAAAGGTCGTCCAAAGACACATGCTGTCATACGGTATACAGGGATAAAACTATACATATATACTAGGTCACAGCATTATAGTGTAGAATGCCCAGCTTAATTCCTTAATACCTTTTCTGTTCAGATAAATGTCTGGTCCACATTTTAAAAGATATTTTCTGCTAAAACATAACATTTTAATATTTATATTTCAAATTATAGAGAAATAAGACTGCTATTCCATAAATCTGAATAGATTATTTAGTTTTTGCAGCTGCAGTCAGTACACAAAGAAACAAACAAATGCTGAGATATTAAACTGCACATGCTACAAGATCACTCATGCAAACCACAGGGAAGAGAAACGAAAATGAAACTCATAGGGCTCATCAACAGACGAGAAAGCTGCAGTCATGCAATGGCTACAACACTTGCCTGTTGGCCTTTTGTTCAAGAGTTCAAATCCCAGGCAAGTTGGATTCTTGAAAACTGACCCGGGCTAAAATGGGTGCCAGGAAATGTCCTGGGAAGTATAGCTGGCTAGCGCCATTTTGGCCATTTCCCTTCTCAATTGCCAGTTGGTCTATCAAAATAAGAGGCTAGCACCATTTACCTAATATGCCTCAGGGAAAGAGTCTGTTTGTTTACTTTATCAGCAGATGAGATGGAACAATAAGATACCATTAAGATGAGACATGAATATGGGCAATAGGAATAGTTTAATCAACAGAAAGTATTACCAATAGATGAGGCATGAATATGGACAAAAGAAATATAGGAAAACAATGGAGACATAGGAAGACAGACAAAGATACACGTGGACAGCTTCAACAGGTGGGCAACAAATAATTATATAAGCAACACCAGCTTTATTAAATTATCAGATGATAAAGAGGATTGGAGAGCTATGATTGCTGTATGCACAAGGCCAGAGACCTGAAGAAGAAGAAAAGGAGGAGGAGAAAGAAGAAAACACACACACCCATTGTCAAGAGGTAACGTTAGTCTCTCTCTAAGATATGAGTTCATGCCCTATAATGCAGCAACGTTCACCTCAAGATCTATCTTGGCTCTAGGGTAGCATGACTCTCTGCGAACATGAGTGGCATGCGCCGACATTACTGCACAACACATAGAACAGCATCACTATGTATTCCAAGAACAACTCAACAAATGTGAGGTAGAGCGAACTGTGGTATAATTACACACAGGTGAAATCCGCTAACAGCTATGAGTGGGTATGCGCATCCAGTCTTGAGTCTTTCGCGCATCACAAGCACTCCCGTCCTTCTTTCACTAATCGTCTCCCCATCCCAATGTTAGTGTTAGGAATCAAGCTGGCTGTCTGCTATCAGATTAATGTACATATGATCATCGCCTACCTTACTCGTACCCTACTGGTCACCAATGTCGATCAGCCAACGTCTATGGCCCACTCATGATTCGGCCAGTATGCCTCAACATGCGACTCCAACGAATGTCAGCTATCGTGGCATCAGTCAAGCCCGGACTGTCTCCATTGAATGGCAATACACAACCCGAGCTACTCTACTGAAGACTGGTGGAAGCATAACGGCTGGAATTCCATGACTGGCGGTAGAACACATCCTCTGGCTTCGCAAGCTGGATCACAACTCACGCTTGAGCCGTTACGGCGCTAGGTGACGATTCAATATTGGTGTCACTATGTTCAATATTTGTGACACTCCGTATCTTCTTCTTTGATGCGCTAACTCATCAATTGAATGTTGCATCACTGTCATTTGCCATATGACACCCATGCATGCAGACACTCATGCACACATGCACAATGTGTGCACACACACACAAACACACGCATGCATGTATGCACACAACATGCACACACACAATTTTCCCTCCCTGTAAAGAATGTTTAATAATCCAACTTTATCTCCAAACCACAGGTTGACACCGGACGTCAAGTGGTTCTTACACTGCCATCTACACAGTGAACTCACAACAAGGAGTTAGAAGAAGCAAAACAAAACGCAACGCTGAAATAGGACATCTGGCTCATGCCTACCATGCAGTTGTAAGCCCACAGAGAATGAAGCGCTCACAGGAAGATGCAGCTGGAGTCGGAGAGGCCGGGAAGGGGACAAACATTGCTCGTGTACAATTAGACTACCTCCGAGCCACCGGAGGAGATATTCAACTGGATACAAGTGTATCAACCACAACTGATATTCCACTAATATTAATCTTCATTTCTCTCATCGTGCTTCTCATCATATGTATATTGTTGATAATATTTTTTGTCAGACGGAGAAAAAAATCAACATCTCCTCCGATATCCCCCACAAATACTATCACTGTAGTACAAAATGGAAACAGTAAAGTTATAGTTAACAAGCATTTTCACAGTGATAGCCATACTGAAGTATAGCTATTATAATGAACCTAGTTTATTTAGCACCATTGTAACATTTATATAATTACACTTGTAATGTAAGAAATAGGTGATTTTACAAGTCTGTGCAGTGGACTCAGCTTAACTTCTAACATCCACCCATCTTTGCTGATTGTGTAATAAACAAGAAAATGTAACCAATAATATTGCCAAAGATTTGAAGCTTTCTGTTTTCCTTTTCTATGCAATCTATGCAACTTCATTTTCAGATGATAATTGTGATCTACCCAAAAAGTATTCATTATTTCCTTGTTGCTTAGTTTGTATTATGTTGTTTAGTTTATATTATGGTCTCACTATCCAGGCACTATTTCTTTGTCAATTACAAGATTAATTGTTCACTCGGCTGTTTTGAAACTTTCTTGACATTTTACTTGATATTATTTTGGTATTGAAATACATCCATTTGTTGTTGTCTTATTGTTCTTATAATCTCTAAATGTGTTCATAATTAATTCTCTAGTCATTCATAATTGAAAAGGTTGACATTGTGACCATTTTAACAAAAAGATGTCATCTTTCAGCTTTTTGTAACAAATTTATCTAGTCATTTGTCATTCAATCATTGTTGTGCTGAACTACTAGCATTTTTCTTACTTGGTGAAAGAATTCAAGTGGAATAAATTGTTTTATGTGATGTTTACTCGAAAGCTACATTGTCAAATTATCTCTGATCATATTGTTAAATTATACACAGTTTAACCAACCAAAAGTTTTACCAATAAGATGAGATATGAAAATGGACAAAAGGAATAGTTTAATGAACAGAAAGTTTTGCCAGTAAGATGAGACATGAATATGGCAAAAGGAATAGTTTAATGAACAGAAAGTTTTACCAGTAAGATGAGACATGAATGTGGACAAAAGGAATAGTTTAATCAACTGTAAGTTGTACTAATAAGATGAGATATGAATATGGACAAAAGGAATAGTTTAACCAACAGAAAGTCTTACCAATAAGGTGACATGTTAATATGGACAAAAGGAATAGTTTAATCAACAGAAAGTCTTACCAATAAGGTGACATGTTAATATGGACAAAAGGAATAGTTTAATCAACAGAAAGTTTTACCAATAAGGTGACATGTTAATATGGACAAAAGGAATAGTTTAATCAACAGAAAGTTTTACCAATAAGGTGACATGTTAATATGGACAAAAGGAACAACCAAAGCTTGGGAAGATTGTAAAGATTCAGTGAAGCCTACAATTGTCTGAACTCTTGGTGTGAGCTTGAGTTGTGTGATTAGTGTTCAGCTCTGCTATTCTCATCCTAACATCAACAGAGTATGTTATTAGCTAGAGAAACTACTATTAATGGTTTTAAACAATATATACACAAATTTATTACAGAAAATATTTGCATGGTGCAGAGAGTCAGTTGTAACATACGGCTGTGAATCATGGACGATTAGTAAAGAAGAAAACAATTTCCATAAGTCACATCAATGTAATTTTACAAAAGAATACTGAAAATACTTTGGACAGTCATAATGAGTCATCTAAATATTCTGAAATGGGTTAAGGTATAAAATCCACCTCACACAAACATCTGAAACATTTTAGGAATATAAAAATAGGAACGTATTATAACAACAGGAAAGATTAATGGAATAAGTAATAAGGAAGACAGTGAGAGAAGATTCTTGACAGCATTTCATTATGGCATGGAAAAATATCAACACATAAATTTTGTACATTCTGTTTTAGATTTCAAGATGTGGAAAATGATTGTCCACGTCAGTTGATAAATGATGATGATGATGATGATACAAAGCTTTAACTACCACAATATTTTAGTGTAACTTGTAATTTCTTATATTTAAAATGTTACATCTTTCTGTTATTTCTTAGACTTGTAGACCTTATGTAACATTCTCATCCTGCAAATCTTAAAGTGTTCATCTAATTATTATTTATAAATGTTACACAGCAATCTGTAAGGATTACAATACACTTTACAAATGTATTCTTGTATATAGAAAACCATGTAAAAAAGTGTGGATTTTTGAACCCCATATTTATTGACAAATCAATTACTTTCATTTCTCATTGTATATTTATTTTTCTTGTTTAAACTCTTGTCTGTCATGTCTTCCATACTAAAGCTATTCCAAGTTTGCTGAAAGTCTTGTTGCTTTTGCACATAATGATTCTTCACGCTGTTGCTTACGCTTTACCAAATGCCGAAAGAATGTTTGCGTTGTGTTTGTTTGTCTGACAGTTGATCGTACTGTCTACACTATATTTGTGATGATCATTTCAAGAGTGCCAGGAAGGGCTGCTTTATAACATTACAAAAGCTATATGAATGTTCCATTGATATATAGTAGGGAATCTGGATAATTCAGTCACAACCAATCTACTATATTGATTCATAACAAATCTGGCATATTCATTCACAATAAATATGGCATATGCATTCATAATCAGTCTGATAAATTCATTCAAAAGTAAATGGAAGTTATTGGCATGTTATTGTGACTGGACTGCTCAAATTTCCTACTGTATATAGCAATTGTATCAGACCGGATCACAAGTGAGGAAAACTGAATATTTTGTGGGGAGCTAACCCTGCCAGGTAACATGTAACACTGATGGGTTAGCACCCCCTGTCCCAACCAATAGTTACTTTAACATGTTTCATTTACCTACCATGTTTCTTTAACTTTTAAAGATGGAAGGCCAGAATTTAAAGTCAGTAACTTTCATCAGACTGTTTTGTTTCATTTTGTTCTGGTGATAGTTTTAAAATAATCCCTTTATAACCACATATCACATTGGTTTAGCTTAAAAGAAGAAAAAAACTTACATTTTAACAGTTGATAAAAACAAAGAGAAAGCAATCCTGCACCTTGACATCTTGTAAGAGTTAACTTTTCTATTTCTAGCAGCTCTTATTTTAACTTCTTTGAAATAGACAGTTGTTGTTTTGAAGTGAGAATTGCCATGTGACATAAAGTGTTTGCAGACCTCCAAATTGGTGGGAAAGACATTAGACTTATTAAAAACATATATTGGAAACAACAAGCTTCCATAAGGATTGATAATGAAGTGGGACAATATCAGCCTATTAAGAGAGGTGTGAGACAGGGATGTGTAATGTCACCAGATCTGTTTTCCCTATACAGTGAACATATTTTCAGAAATGTAGAAGATATAAATGGAATCAGCATTGGAGGACAAAACATCAATAACATTCGATATGCAGATGATACAGTATTGATTGCAGACAATGAGCAGGATCTGCAACAATTATTAGATGCAGTTGTTGCACACAGTGAACAACTGGGGTTAGAATTAAATTGTAAAATGACACAGATTATGGTCGTCACTAAGAAGAAAGAAGTACCACAATGTAAAATACAAGTAAATGGGAATATTCTTCAACAAGTGAATTGATACAATTATCTCGGAACAGTCATAACATCTGATGGGAGATACCTTGAAGAGATTAGAACAAGACTCGCCATGGCGAAAGTAGCCTTTAGCAAGATGAAAAACATACTGACCAATAAAAAGATGTCAGCTGAAACGAGAAAAAGAGTGTTGGGGTGCTACATAGAGCCTGTACTTTTGTATGGATGTGAAACTTGGACAATGAGCAGTCAAGCTGAAAAACATCTGATGGCTGTAGAAATGTGGTTTCTGAGGAGAATGCTAAGAATTCCATGCACAGACAGGAAAACAATGACCAAGTACTACAGGAAATAAATGTAAATCGTAAATTGATTAGAGAAATTAGACGTAGACAGTCAAAATGTTTTGGATATGTTATGAGAAGAAATGAATTGGAGAACTTGGTGACAACTGGCAAGATCAAAGGGAACAGACCAAGGGGAAGACTGAGAAGTAAATACCTGGATGGCTTGGCCATATGGCATAGTCGAGACAGGAACACTGAGCTGATCCATGACTGTGGTGATCTAGTGAAATGGCTAGTTATGACCGCCCACGCTTGATGGATGGATGGATAAAGTGTTTTCACAGAGGTAAATTAAAATGTACATGGCTTTATAAAATAACAAATGTTTTTGCATATCCTTTACAGGACATCGCTGTCAACATCAGCATCTTTCAGCTGATTGTTGATTTCTTGGCAAGATTAGCTCAGTAGTTTGCTATTGCTTTCTGAGCAACCGGCTCCATACTCTCATAAGTCACTGGCGCGACTCGAACCGCTTCCAATTCTTGTGCGCTCACATCAACCATGAGAGTATTCGGGGTTACGGAGAAAGCTGCTAACTCCTCGACCAGGGAGACCAGCAAAATAGCAAATACATACAATTATATCTCTTGGGTATAGATGTTGTAAGATTGAACTATCCAAACATATTAGAGTTAGGTTGGCCAAATGGATTAAGAGCGCTCGCTCGCTTGTAAACTTCCAGTGCAGTGATAGTGAGTTAGTAAGTTTCGACCCCTACATCAGGTCAGTTAATAACTGTTGACTTCTCATCCTTGACTTGGGGACATAAATTACAAGTTCCTCAGAAGTCACAGTGGGTTCCTTGATGGCCAAGACCAAGAAACACTGGTAATAGGGAAAGATAATTTAGGCCATGCTGACCTCCCCTACACTTGTTGAAAAATATGGTTATCTGTTGATGTAAATGATTGTATGATGTATAACAGATCTGATTTGATTGTTCTTGTTAATATGGACAGAGTAACTGGTGTATGTTGCAATGTTATAATGCTGTTACAGAGTATTTTCATATCTTTGCATGAAACTTTGATAATTTTTTATATGGCAACAAACTGACATATCTCTTGATATTCAATAATTCATATTTATAACTTGTTCTGTTAATTATAACTGCTTCAACATTTATTTTACACAAAATATTTCCCTGGTGTTCACAGAATTACTGTTTAATATAAACCATGAATGAACCACTAAAAAGTGAAGAAGTAGATGGTAAGCTTTACTAGAACGCGATCACAAGTAATCAAATAGGATGTTGCGGCCAAAGCCGTCTATAAACCATGGCAAACTGTGTTAAAACAACTTACGTAAATTCTTAGTATGCTACATACCACTTGAAATTACCTGGCCAGCAACTCAGAAATTCTAGTGATTGCTTAAAGTGCTGCTTGGTGTTTGCAATGTTATTTTCTTTGAAAAACCAGTTTATTTATTAAAAAGCTGTTTTATTTCTACAAATGTAACACATAAATATAACATTAATTGTACAAGAATTTAACCCCCCAAAAAATAGTAAAACACAGTTAAGATTCCAATGTTTTACTTTATTTGTCAGTCTTTCCTCTTCTATCCTAGTGTAGAAGCTTTGCATTATTGGCTTTTGATTTTTATTTTGGCATACTTGCACGCACATATGCACCAAAATCTCACACAGACACACACACACACACACCCTGTTCTGATTAGCTGAATCAAGGGTAGTGAGATGCCTTATTAAACAAACATGCACCTCCAAGGTAGTCAAGCAGATCATTGTACCATCACTTTACCACACAGAAGTGCAGCAGAAATTGTCCTCGGTAAAACTAGCATGTTGATGCTAAGTTTGAAGGCACACCCCCAGCATTTGCTTCAGCTTTGCTTATATGTTACAAGTTACTATTTCATAAATTGCTTTTGTTTAATTTATTAATGTTTTGTTTGCTGGTAATTGATTTCACTGTCAGATATAACAGTATTATTTTGATTCCCAAGTTGTATAGGGTTTCGTTTTGTTATTTTAACTCTTGGACTTTATCTTCACCCATGCTTATCATGTGATATATGTGCAGATTTCTGCATCTGGTTGTGTTTGTTTATTCCATTGCTTATGCCTACTTTAAAAATAATCATTTTTGGAAGTATTTCACCCTGTTATGTTTGCTTGTATATTATTTTATATTCTTAACTTCCTATATTTTACACATACTTGTATACTTCACACTGCTTAAAAAAGCAACAAAAATGTACTTTAGATTTGCAACATTTAATTAATATGTAGATTTGCAACATTTAATTAATATTTAGATTTACACATTTAATTAACATTAAAATCTACGCTAACAACATAAATATTAGGAATATGTTAAGTGGAGCAAGGATTGCCAGCTCTAAATATGTCTTATATTCTTTAAATTCTTTAATCCCTCCCATGGCAGCCAATTTTTATTTAACCCACCAAGTCATAGCATTTACTGTAACTTCCATCACAGACAGATCTTTCTGCTTAAATTCTTGAACTCTTTCTATTTCAGACAGTGCTTGCTTTAACTCCATTCAAACCAGTCAGTTGTTATACCGGGTGTTTTTTAAGTCTCACTACACTTCAAAACACTTGTTAAACTAAACAAATTCTTTCTTCTGTTGATAACACCATTCTGTTTGGAGTGCAAAGAATTACTCCAGCAGACAACAACCATTCGCTGCATATTGCTTCGTGATGGACTGTGGAGCACATTTTTTTTATGACATCATGCACTTCATTTTTCAAATTTGTTCTACTTACAAAGTGTAGTGAGACTTTACATACGCTCTGTAGTGTTTGCAGCACAAAGGGCTAAGAGTGAGATATAGATGTGAAAACTGCTTATCATAAAAGTTAGTTGCATATCCTTTACAGGACATCACAATCAAACTCAGCATTTTCTAGCTGTTCGGGATTTACTAGACAATTTTTAGTTCAGTAGTTTGCCATTACTTTCTGAACAACAACCGCTTATCCCATCAAAATCAATGCAATGTGATCTACTTCAAAATCAGCTGCAGCTTATTTCAAACCCTTAACTCAGTATGGCAGGAATTGTAAAACGTGTCATTGCCCCTCAGCCATGGCCCTGGCTCAACATAGGATGAATAAGAAATACATTTTATAAGTTCACTGTTAATTTCAATAAATTAGTTTTGTTGAACTATGAATTGTTATTTCGCTATCACTGTAGTTATTCTGTGAGTTTACACACAAATAAATACATATTTAATGTCATATTAATATAAAGAAATAACACTGTAGCCTACCATGCATACCATAAGAGGCCACTAAGGAAGGGTGGCGTGAGATTGGCTACCTCCGCTCACAGGAAACTGTAGCAGCTGCACAGTCCAACCAATCATAAGCAAGTCTATAAAGGGCTTGACATGAGCTGGTTAAGGGCTAATGCACTATTGTGAGATTACAGGAAGAAGGAGAAGATGATGATGATGACAATGAAGAAGAAGAATAAGAAGAAGAAATTATATTACACTTTAGATAATATAAAAGATACAGTTATGAAACATGTGTTATAAATATACAATAACAGTTTGTATGGATTTTAATTTAACCAATGCATGTGTAGAGCTTAACATACATTTGTCTGTGTTCACCTTTAAATAACAAAAATCTGTATGGAGCTGATGATAATAAAAGTCTGTATAGTTAATAAAAGTCTGTATGGATTTTCAGATAATAAAAGTCTGTATGCATCTCAAGCTGTATAGTTAATAAAAGTATGTATGGAGTTTCAGATAGTGAAAGTCTGTACAGAGTATCAGATTAAGAAAAGTCTGTATAGCATTTCAGATAATAAAAGTTTGTATAGGTAGGTCACAAGCTGTATAGTTTAAAAAGTCTGTATGGAGTTTCAGATAACAAAAGTATGTATGGAGTTTCAGATAACAAAAGTCTGTATGGAGTTTTAGAACATGAAAGTCTGTATAGATCATATCGTAATAATTTAACATACATTTTCATTCATTCCATTATGCTTTGTCTGTGACTAGTGCCACAGGAGCCTTTGAATGTCAAATCTGAGTTTCATTTGATTATTCTCAAACGTGTTCAGATGTGTGTGTAAATATGTATTTTTTTATTGTTAATAGATTTGCGTCAGGAATCTACTTCTAAAGTGTATTTATTGTTAAATTATTAGGTTCTCCAACTCTCCACAAATCAGAGATTGTTTTTTTTTTTTTGTTGTTGTTTATAAAAGACAAACTAATTCAGCTTAACTAAGTTTTGAAATCTGGCCAGAAAAATAATTATTGGAGTGTGCCAACATGGGGGAGAAAACAATTCATTATGGCGGAAATTTGAAGAATCTACAAACGTTTCATCTTAAGTTGTTTGTTAATTCAACAATATAAACACATATGAACCTTTCTTCATTAGCTTTAGTTTCTCTTTTGTAAATGTTGAACTGTTATTGTGTAAGTAGCATGTGTATGTTTAATTGATTCCATATTTACGGCTGCTTCTCAGTCAATAAAGACAAGCACATTCATTGCTTCCATCTTTAAGGTTGTTTCCTGGTCAACATACATATGTGCATTCATTGCTTTCATAATTAAAATATACATGTATACAATGTTTGGAAGTCTGAAAATGGGTCCTTAATGCCTAAAAACACATGCCTATGCCCCAATGGGGGATACAGAGTGACAGAAGGGGAAGAAGTAGAAGACTAAACTATAGGGTATGTTTATGTAAAACAGCAAGGTTTTAATTTTCTTCACATCCATGAATATGCTAATGCATAATGTGCAAATGGGTCCTTTACTTACCTAACAGGAAAAAAAAAGAGAAGTAACAATGAAAGACCATGATAGAAGAGAAGTAACAAATAAAGACCAGGATAGAAGAGAAGTAACAAAGAAAGCCCAGGATAGATGAGAAGTAACAAAGAAAGCCCAGGAATAGAAGAGAAGTAACAAAGAAAGGCCAGGATAGAAGAGAAGTAACAAAGAAAGCCCAGGAATAGAAGAGAAGTAACAAAGAAAGCCCAGGAATAGAAGAGAAGTAACAAAGAAAGCCCAGGAATAGAAGAGAAGTAACAAAGAAAGGCCAGGATAGAAGAGAAGTAACAAAGAAAGCCCAGGAATAGAAGAGAAGTAACAAAGAAAGCCCAGGAATAGATGAGAAGTAACAAAGAAAGCCCAGGAATAGAAGAGAAGTAACAAAGAAAGCCTAGGAATAGAAGAGAAGTAACAAAGAAAGGCCAGGATAGAAGAGAAGTAACAAAGAAAGCCCAGGAATAGAAGAGAAGTAACAAAGAAAGCCCAGGAATAGAAGAGAAGTAACAAAGAAAGGCCAGGATAGAAGATTAACAAAGAAAGCCCAGGATAGAAGAGAAGTAACAAAGAAAGCCCAGGAATAGAAGAGAAGTAACAAAGAAAGGCCAGGAATAGAAGATAAGTAACAAAGAAAGCCCAGGAATAGAAGAGAAGTAACAAAGAAAGCCCAGGAATAGAAGAGAAGTAACAAAGAAAGGCCAGGATAGAAGAGAAGTAACAAAGAAAGCCCAGGATAGAAGAGAAGTAACAAAGAAAGGCCAGGATAGAAGAGATGTAATAACGAAAGGCCAGGATAGAAGAGAAGTAACAAAGAAAGGCCAGGATAGAAGAGAAGTAACAAAGAAAGGCCAGGATAGAAGAGAAGTAACAAAGAAAGGCCAGGATAGAAGAGT
This sequence comes from Cepaea nemoralis, assembly GCA_014155875.1. Classification (NCBI taxonomy): domain Eukaryota; kingdom Metazoa; phylum Mollusca; class Gastropoda; order Stylommatophora; family Helicidae; genus Cepaea; species Cepaea nemoralis. Next base: position 159,025 of record JACEFZ010004262.1, read on the forward strand.
AGTAATACAGAAAGGTCAGGAATAAAGATTTTCTCATCATGATGTAAACTCAACAGTAACAAACTTAAATTATATCTCTACAAAATGGTTCAATTAAAGTATTTCCAGTTGACAGTGTCTTTTCTTGTAACAGCTCAGAAACTTCTAGTCAAATGCATAGTTTCAGTGCTACAGTTTCTCAGTTTTGTGTAATTATTTCCCTAAGTGCAATTTGAGAAGTAAGTATTTCATTTACAAAAGCATTTATTACAGTCTTACATGTTATAATTTACCAACATTTTCTGTCACTAAATATAGTGTCATGGCTTATGTAATATATTGTCAGTATTATTGTATTGTCAATTTAGGCATAAATAAGACATACTCCAGGAATGGTATAGTTAACTTCTGTCCCCATGCTTTAATTTTTTTCATTTTCTATGCAATTTAATTTGTTTGGTCATAATTGTTGAAATTGTGTGTGAATGTCAGCAACATTTTGATGCATTTTTCACATGTATTGTAGTATCATATTATGGAAGTTTTAAATTGATAACGAAAGAGAAATGTTGTCAGATTCACACAGATTTGTTACAATAATAATAGTTGTGCATGAAAAATATTTGTACACAAGATAGATTTTACTAGTCTTCAATGTTAGAAAGTTAGTTGCATATCCTTTACAGGATGTCATAGTAACACTAGCATTATTTGCTCATCTCTTGGCAAGTTTACGCTCAGTAGTTTGCCATTGATTTCTGAACGACAGGCACCCATACCATTTTGTAAAAATCCAGTGCAAGGCGGTCTGCTATTAAATCTCCCGCAGCTGTGTTTCGAACACGGGTATGCAAGATTACAAACTGCGTCCGCATCCCCTTCACCACAGAGCCGGTAGTCTTCAATAGCTACATATTGCTATCGCCATGAATATAACATTTTATAAAAAGAATATAAATGTGTTATCAACAATGGAAATTTGATGTCAAATTCAACTCGTTAAAAAAGTATGAATAAACAGCTAAATTATTTGAAACAGCTAACAATATGTGAAAGAACTAGGCTCCGGTGAATGAGGAGGAAGGCGAAATGAATCAGAATGAATGACTGTGCTAGATAAGAGACAGATTGAAGAAGTGATAAAAGACAAGTAGTATGAGATAGACTCATAGTATTAAAAAGACAAGAATATCAGAAAGACATAACACAGAAAGTAATATGAGAACGCCACGTAAAAAAGACATGTAATATGAGAAAGACAAGAATATCAGAAAGACAGATAATATGATAAAGGTAAGATGTGAGACTGACAAGAAAGGCACATCATGGAAGACAGGTAATATGAGAAAGTTGCGAAATACAAGAAATATATGTAATATGAGAAAGACAAGTATTTTGTAAATAAGTAATATGATAGAGAGAGAGTAATACAGGCATGTAATATGAGAAAAACAAGTAATATGTGATCACAAGTTATACAAGAAAGACATGCAATATATGAAAGATGTACAGTACGAGAAAGACATGCAGTATATGAAAGATGTACAGTACGAGAAAGACACATACTATGAGGAAGATAACTATTATGAGAAAGACAAGTATTACGAGAAACATAAGTAATAAGAGACAGATTAATAATATGAGAAAGACCAGTAATTTGAGAAAGGCAAGTAGTATGAGAAATATAAGTAATATGTGAAAGACAAGTGCTATGAAAAAAGATAAAGCAAGACAGGTAAGATGAGAAAGTTATATGAGAAACATAAATAAAAATAATTATTAATCTACAGCAGCAGAGAAAAACTGAGATGTGATAGGATTTAGAGGAAATATACTGAACAACTGACAATCCATCAGAACAAAGGATTTGAACCATCACTTCAATAATGCCATCACCTTGATGTAGAAAACAAGTGTATTAGTATTATGTTGCTTCACCAGCTAGAAATTTATGTTTATATCCTGCTGAATGTTTTTAAATGGTGACAAATTTTGTGAGAAATGTGCCAAATAACATATGTGTTTGATACATAGAGAACTTTGACTAATTTAGCCGCAACCTGTGATGTGCTAATCATCATGTGTCATTGATTACTTCTGCCATAGCTTGTGACTGAATATGTTTTAGTTGACCTTATAGAATGGAAGAGTCACTCTTTGGTCTGAGAAGATGGAAATATTAGAAAATTCCCAACATGCTAGATGCGAGCTAGTTGTTTTGTATTCATTTCTTAAGCTTTAAATTGAACATTAAAATTTGTGAAAGGCTGATTCAAATAAAATGAAAAATGAAAATAAATGCACATGGTGTTTTTAATATTTTATGCGATGTGGGTATAGAGTTGAATGGCACTGAAGCAGAACATCATAAAATATACTGTTCTGAGTTAGGGAAGGAAGAAGCAATATTTCAATATGAGAGGCAGATGGTCATTCATTTGATATTGGAAGTTTTCAAGTGCTGTGCTCCAGAGGCCCAAAACTCAAAACTGCACAGACAAATGCAAAGAAAAGATCGGCCTATGACAGTGGGGACAATTTATAGAAATGATGGTGTGCGCGTGACAACAGGCAAAGAGAAAGGAGAGGCGTTTCTCCAGAGATTTTTAGAGAAGACCAATCATAATGATGCGGACACCAGGGATGCAGTTAAGGAAGAGTTATCTGGCACCATGAAGAATATACAATATGAAGACATCATACAGGTTGAAGATGTTAAACATATTTTGAAAAAGGCAAAATACACGACACCAGGGACCGATGGGGTTAGGTATGGCCACATGAAGCTTTTGAGCGATGCAGACCTGAAGGAGATGACCGACTGCTTTAACCAGAGCATTAGGACAGCGTCAGTACCGCAGGATTGGGTGCACAGCTATCTCATCCCTTTCCCAAAAGCATTCAAGGATCATTCAAAGCTTATATAGGAATATAGGCTTTAGGGTCATCACCCTTCAAAATACATTTAGGAAGGTTCTAGAGAAGATAGTTGCTGTCAAGCTGCAAGAGGTTTTGGAAAGGGGGAAGCTTCTTCCAAGAGACCTGGGCAGCTACAGGCCAGGAAAAGATACCTGGTCAAATGGAGCCACTTTTGCCTTTGACGTTTATGTGGGGTTCCAGAGTAGACAGGAAATGATGGTGGCAGCGCTTGATCTCGAGGATGCATACAATAGAGTTCGATATGATATTTTGATGACCGCACTGATGGATGTGCGAAACGAGATGGACAGGAGCAGGCATAAAGATAGATGAAGATTTTAAGATTATTTATTCTGGACGTGAAGACCGACAAAGGGGAGTGGCTATTATTTTGGACCGGAAAACATCAAAATCTGTTCAAGTTCAAGGATATTGGGCAGTGTCGGACATAGTTCTACTAGTTAAATTGAGTGGAAGACCTTTTAGCATAAATATTATTCAAGTATATGCCCCAACAGGAGAACCCAGTGATGATAGTGATAGTGTAGAGGCATTTTATAATGACATAGAGTCTGCCTTAAAGAAATGTAAAAATTCAGAAATAAACATCATAATAGGAGACTTAATGCAAAAGTAGGAAATCAAGGTGATAGATACACAGTAGGAAACTATGATTTAAGAGAGAGAAATGAAAGAGGATACAGACTCGTAGAGTGGGCAAAAGAACAGGAAATGATTGTTATTGTAGGAAACACCTGATTTAAGCAATTCCCTAGAAGATTATGGACATGGAGGAGTCCTGGTAGCATGATCAGAAACCAGACTGACTACATTATGATTAGCAGAAGATTTAGAAACGCACTAACAATAGCAAAAACAGTTCCCAGTGCTGATTATTATAGTGACCACAGACTACTTACAGGAACACTGAGGATAAATTGAAGAAAGTCAAGAATATAACAGGAAACACTAAATGATTTGTGTACATTAAGTAATGACAAGGAAATACAAAACGAATTCAGTATAGAAGTACAGAACAGATTTGATATATTGTCTGATCTAGAGATATTATTCCAGGATGTGGATGATCAATGGGAAATGTTGAAGAATTCAATCAGTTTGGCTGCAGAAACAACTATTCCATCGTCGTAAGAAATGGATGACAGAAGAAATTTTACACCTAATGGAAACAAGAAGACTCAACAAAAATAATCCTGCCAAATATGAAGAAATTCACAGACAAGTCAGAATATTATGTAAGGAGGCAAAAGAAGCATGGCTTGAGGAAAAGTGCTTAGACATTGAAAAACAACACAACAGTCAAAATACCAAATTAGTGCACAAAAGAATTCAGGAACTTACTAATAAAAGAACAAGTACATCACCAGGCTGTCTAAAAACTAAAGATGGCAAAATCATAATAGAAAAAAGATCAGATTCTACATGTATGGACAGATTATGTGAAAAACCTTTATAATGATAACAGAGAGGAACAGTATGATATTAGATTTAATAATGAAGGGCCGCCAATTTTGAAGATGGAGGTTCGAAATTTTCTTAAGCAAATGAAAGCTGGCAAGGCCCCCGGTGCAGATAACATAACAAGAATTTGGACTAGATCAAGTCACCAGACTGCTGAACACATTATATGATACTGGAGATATACCTTCTGAATTATGTAACTCTGTATTTATTGCAATCCCAAAGAAATCGGGAACTTTGGAATGTGATAAACATAGAACAATTAGTATAATGAGCCACATCACAAAGATTTTGCTACGAATTATCATGCAAAGAGTGAGGAAGAAAATACAACCTGAAATAGGGGAAGAACAATGCGGGTTTGTAGAAGGAAAGGGTACAGTAAATGCTGTGTATATGCTGCGAACAGTTATTGAACGTGCTATAGAAGTAAACAAGGATTATACCTTTGCTTTATATTGACTACACAAAGGCTTTTGATAGAGTTAGACATGTCAACATGGTAGATATGCTTGCAGATCTACAAATTGATGGGAAAGACATTAGACTTATAAAAAACATATATTGGAAACAACAAGCTGCCATAAGGATTGATAATGAAGTGGGACAATATCAACCTATTAAGAGAGGTGTTAGGCAGGGATGTGTAATGTCTCCAGATCTTTTTTCCCTATAAAGTGAAAATATTTCAGGAATGTAAAAGATATAAATGGAATCAGCATTGGAGGACGAAATATCAATAACATTAGATATGCAGATGATACAGTATTGATTGCAGACAATGCACAAGATCTACAACAATTAGTAGACGCGGTTGTTGTACACAGTGAGCAGCTGGGGTTGGAATTAAATTGTAAGAAGACACAGGTTATGGTCGTCACTAGGAAGAACGAAGTACCACAATGTAATATACAAGTAAATGGGAATATTCTTCAACAAGTGAATCGGTACAATTATCTCGGAACAGTCATAACATCTGATGGGAGATGCCTTGAAGAGATTAGAACAAGAATCGCCATGGCGAAAGTAGCCTTTAGCAAGATGAAAAACATTCTGACCAATAAAAAGATGTCAATTGAAACGAGAAAAAGAGTGTTGAGCAGATACATAGAGCCTGTACTTTTGTATGGATGTGAAACTTGGACAATGTGCAGTCAAGCTGAAAAACATCTCATGGCTGCAGAAATGTGGTTTCTGAGGAAAATGCAAAGAATACCATGGACAGACAGAAAAACCAATGACCAAGTACTACAGGAGACAAATGAAAATTCGTAAATTGATTAGAGAAATTAGACGTAGACAGTCAAAATTTTTGGACATGTTATGAGAAGAAATGGATTGGAGAACTTAGTGACAACTGGCAAGATCGAAGGGAACAGACAAACAATAGGAAGACCGAGAGGAAAATACCTGGATGGCTTGGCCACATGGCATAGACGAGACAGGAACACTGAGATGATCCACGACGCTGGTGATCGAGTGAAATGGCGAGTCATGACCGCCCATGATTTCCGGCATGGCACATGATTGATTGACTGATGGAGAAGGGGGTCAATCCCTGGTTGGTGAACTGGATAGCGGCCGTCCTACATTCTCGTCCTATTGCTCTCCGTCTGGGTGCACGGACCTCAGAGCCACATATTTTAACCCCGGGACTGCCACAGGGATCTGCAATCTCACCGGTGCTCTTTAACGTGTATACGAGCAAGATTGCATACCTAGAAGCACTAGGGGTTGGAAGGATACTTAACATTTGCAGATGATATTCTTGCATATACGCAGGGGAGAGATAGGGAGCAAACAGCCCAGGAGCTACAGGCGACAGTAGACAAAGTGATTGACTGGTGCACTGAAATGAGTGCTGTCATCCACCCGGAAAAAGTGGCTGTTTTGTGTTGCTCTCTGGACAACAGGATTGTGAGAGCTAATGTCCCAAGCCTCGCGATAGATGGTAGAAGCGTCAACAGAGAGAACAAACTGACGTATCTGGGAATCACATTTGATGGGAACCTGTCCTTCAAGGACCATGTGGAGACGGTCGTGACAAGGTCTCAAAAGGGACTCAATGCACTTAAAACTATGGCTGCAATGGACACAGAAAATGTTTTTCACACTATACCAGCACTTCATCCTCTCAGTGATTGATTATGGACTAGGACTGCTCACTGTCTCAAAGAGTCAGCTGGAGAAATTAGAGCGCATACAGAACGAAGTTATGCGTGTCATTCTGGGATGCACCAGAGACACTCCAGTAGTGTGTATGCGTTACATCCTTTGTCTACCGACTGTTGCTGGTAGGCTCAAGGTAATGCAGGCGAAGGCATACCTCAGAGTAGCTGCAGACACAGATCACCCTTTGCATGAGGCGCTGGACGCAGTTAAGGGTCAATGACTGATAAGAGGGAAATCATGGATGGCTCAGGCGGAGGATACGATCAGACAGGTGTGCATCTTGGAGAACATTAGGCGAGGAGAGGAGTGGGTCAGAATGCCAGCGGAGCAGTCCGACTTGTGCAGAGTTATAATCACACTGAGCCGGGAGTGCAGAGAGTGGCCAGCAGGGGCCACGGAAGTGGAAATCCAGCAACTAATTCAGTATAATGCTCGCCCGGGTGATGTGATTATCTACACAGATGGGCCGGTGTTGAGAGGTAGGAGAAGTGCTTGGGTTTTCTTAGCAAAAGCTAATGGTCGACGTTTGGTGCAGGAGAGCCTGGCATATCATACCACAACATCTAGCTTAAGAATGGAGGTGGAGGCGGTCAGTGCAGCTTTCCGCTGGATGGCGAATACGACACACACACACACACACACACACACACACACATCGTGATTGAACTGATTGTAACTGACTCGGAAAGCATGCTTCGGGCAGAGTGGCTTGCTTCGTTTCGGAGGTCACGGGTGGCGAGCATCGCCTGGATCTTTTCTCCGGGGAATTCTGGTTTGCTGGAGAATGAACAGGCGGACCGATTGGCTGGCTCTTCAAAACTTGGTGGAGTATTGATGCATGACAATGCAGAAGTGGTTGCGACCTTGTGGGAGCAGGTGTACACCTCGGAGGAGCAAATGGATCACCATGGTCTGGCAAGAATGAGACAGCGAGGAGTGACGAGGGGATCTGGCCGACAATCGGCGTTCAGAGGAAAGGCGAGACGGACATATAATCAGATTGCTACTGGTACTATTGGTGTTGGAACTCTTCGCTGGCTGCTGAGGATGGGGACGGAGCACTTATGGGAATGTCCCGAATTCTGTGATGTCGGTTCCTCTATCAATCCAATCAATCAATCATTTGATATTGTTGTGATTGTGAATATTGTCTATTCAGTATTCATATATGTGTCAATAGTTATCTAAGGGTCATTAGTTATCTGTCATTGTCACCTATGTTTTAGTAGTCATCTGTGTGTCAGTAGTTATCTACGTGTCTGTAGTCATCTATGTGTCAGTTGTCATCATTGTGTCAGTTGTCTACGTGTCAGTAGTTATCTGTGTGTCAGTAGTTATCTATGTGGAAGTTATCTATGTGTCAGTAGTTATCTACGCGTCTGTAGTCATCTATATGTCAATAATTGACAGTTGACTGTCAATGTGTCATCAGTCATCATGTGTCAAGATAACTGTGCATGTCCCCCATGTTTGACGTTTATAACAGACAGACCAGCTTCACGGCGCACAGATACCAGGACAAGTGCTCCATCTCTACCAACAACAACATACTCTAGACAACAGTGTAGTGATTTGGAGATCTGCCTGCTTGTACACTTATTGATTAACTTGCAACATAACTACTCGTATTTGGTACTCATTTTACAGATGTCACAAACACACTGAGTAAACATGAGAATTTTATAACTAGAAAGCCCTTTATCTGGTACCAACAGGGCAAAAGAAATAGTAAAAAAAAAAAACTAAAAGCACATGGACAAGAGAAGTAGACAGGGGAGCTGAGTGATCTCGGGGTATGGTTTCCACCTCGAGTGCTGGAGGTCCCGGATTCAAGCCCCAGTGAGGGCCGGGATTTTTTCACGTGAGCGTCTAGTAACAAAATTTCCCCTGGTCTCTGGGTAGTGAGATAGGACGCCCGTGTGTATTGTTGCGCATGTAGAAAATTCCCTGGTAGTTGGAAATCGAGCAAGAGTAGTCTAACAGCGCTGCCTGGGCAAAATTTTGAGTTAAAAATCTACACAACAAAGTATTTCAGGATCTTCGCCATTGCTATAGAGTTCGTGCACTGAGCTGAGATTCTCTGGACTCAGGCTTGAGTTAAGAGTAGACCGGAGCACTTATGGGTTACACCTGTGTGCCGTGATGTTGATCCGTCGACTAAACTAAACTAAACTAGTAGAGACAGAAATGAATAATATGGGGGAGGACATGTACGGAACTGCTTGGGATAGCTAAGGATAGGACAACTTGAAGTGAGTTCGTTGAGGGCTATAGGGTGGAAGAAGAAGAGAGAAGACTAATTTTACAAGGACTCATAGATACAAGGATGCCGTGGCAGCAGGGTGCTATAATAGTCTGCCACCTCTGTGGTCATGGGTTCGATCTGCATTGGGTGGACTCAAATGTCTTCTTCATGCCAGTGCATGAGGGAGTACAAGGAAATGAGCGGGCTGACAAGCTCGCAGGTAAGGCTACTGTGGAGGGCGGACGCGCCATGGACTAGGCTGACATTCTGAATGCTCTACGAGTAGTAAGACTTTTGAGAGTACCAAGTGATGACTGAATCTACAACCATGGTCAGACTGCGAGAACAGCAAATTAAAAGAGGTGTGGCCACACAAGAACACTACGCAGGAAGCCAAAGATTTATAAACCAACACAGAACTGGTGTCGTGAGCCGCTACAAGCTGCGGGATTTACCGAGGAGGGGATCCAAGCACTTATGGACTGAATGGTTCGATGTGCAATGAGGATGATCTGTCGACTAACTAATTAACTAACTCTCCACTTTCAATGACCTTACCAAGGCTTTTGATAGTCAGCAGAGAAGGACTGTGGAAGATTATGGCAAAATATGGCTATCCACGAAAGTTTGTCCAAATAGTGCGGCAATTTCATGATGGCATGCAGGCAAGAGTACAGGAAAATGGTGAACTGTCTGAGCTCTTTCCTGTCACAAATGGAGTGAAGCAAGGATGTGTCCTGGCACCAACACTGTTCAGCCTCATGTTTTCAGCTATGTTGACGAATGGCTTCGAGAACAACGACATTGGAATAAACATCAACTACCGCATAGATGGAAAGTTATTCAATCTGAGAAGGCTGAAAGCTAAAACCAAAATTAACAGCGACACCGTCAGAGAGCTCCAGTTTGATGATTATTGCGCTCTATGAATACGCCTACTCAGAGGCGGACATGCAACACAATGTTTCAGCTTTCTCACATTCCTGTGCCAACTTTGGGCTCAATATCAACTTGGAGAAGACTGTAGTTATGTACCAGCCAGCTCCAGGGAATAATCACACTGTGCCGAATATCAAAGTGAATGGTCATAGTCTAAGTGTTGTGGACAAATTCACCTATCTTGGCAGCACTGTGTCACAAGCTGCCACAATTGATGATGAAGTGAATGCAAGAATCTCCAAGGCCAGCGCGGCCTTTGGCAGACTGTACAAGAATGTATGGGACAGAAATGGAATAAGCCTGCAAACAAAGCTGAAAGTCTACAAAGCAGTTGTATTATCCACACTGCTATATGCTTGTGAAACCTGGACTGTTTATCAGCGACACGCTAGGAAATTAAACCACTTCCACACAGTCTGCCTTAGGAAGCTACTGAAGATTAAATGGCAAGACAAGATCCCAGACACTGAAGTCCTAGAAAGAGCGTCCATGCCCAGTATCCACACTCTACTAATGAAGAATCAGATTCGCTGGGCTGGTCACTTGACTCGCATGCCAGATCACAGGCTCCCTAAACGAATTTTTTACGGCGAGTTGCGTTGTGGTAAACGCTCCCAAGGCGGCCAGAGGAAACGCTTTAAAGACACTGAAAATCTCACTGAATGCTTTTGGAATTCATCATGACACCTGGGAGACTGCAGGCAGAGACCGAAATTCGTGGCGTGTATCATTACGCAAGGGTGCAGACACTTGTGAGGCAACCAGGACTGCAAGAGCTGTGAAGAAAAGACAGGACAGAAAACCCACTGCAGGAAATCCTCCTCCAGAAACGTCAAGCATTCTTTGTCCACATTGTCAAAGAACATTTCGAGCCAAAATAGGCCTTATCAGCCATCTTAGAACTCCACTGGATGAAATGAATGGTCATCATCATTCTTGATGGACAAACAACACACACACAATTAACTAACTAAATGTCTAAAACTCATCTGGGTTCCCAGGTGGATCCAGCCTATAACGAGTTCTAGGAAATGTTTTTGGAAGTAAAGGCTGGCCTTATACTGATCACCCTCACTGAGAGTTGATTGGTCTATTCTATAAATATATGGGTCTAACACCATATTCCTGATGTGCCTTGAAGCATATGTGTGTTTACTTACTTATTCAATAGAATCAGGTCCTTTATCTCTAACTTCTAAATATGATTGCTATCTTGAAACATAAACACACCTGCTATTGTCAGGTAATTGTTAGCAGAAGAAAGAAATATGACTCAGTTTGAAAACTGCAATGATCCCAAAAGCAAGTATGTTAACCAGAATGCTCCTAGCCGAACTGATTTCTTGAGTATAGTCTAAGACCAGGGTGTGCAGAAGGAGAATTTGAGGAGACAGCAAGATCTGGCACAGCTTGCAGTGTCATGGGTTGTCTGTGGAGCATCATGGAATATCTAAGCAAAACTCAAGGCATGCCCTACAAATCTGCTCAGATTTCAGACACAGAAAGAAAAATCTTGTCTATCACATGAAGAACGTTTTGTGCAATAAGTCATTGTCCTTGAACGTTAGATAGAGAGTTCTTGCATGTAACATAGAACCAATTTTAACATACGGCTGCAAATCCTGGACAATTAGCAAACAGGTGAAAACAAATCCCTGGAATCCTTAGAGATGTGGTTTTATATAAGAATGCTGAAAATTAATTGAAGAGTCAAAATGAGCAATCTGGATATTTTGAGGGAAGCTAAGTCGCAAAGACAACTTATCACAAACATAAAGAAGCAGAAAAAAATTGGAACATGTTGTGACAACCGGAAAGCTTTGTAGAAAGAGAGATAGAGGAAGACAGCAGGAGAAGATTCTTGACAGTCTTGTGTCATGGCAATGAAGGAAGTCAACACATGAATAGATCCATGCTGTCGGAGATCGTAATTTGTGGAGAGGCATGAACGCACAAGCCATCCGGCAAGGAACTGAAGGATGATAATTACAGCCACATATTAAAATTAGTGTAACACTTAAGTCTTTATCATTATCATCATTATGTGATCTGCCACATGGTGTAGGTGTTCATGTATCTCTACAGATATCTTGGTCCTTAGTGTCTGGATCAATTCTTTTAATGATATTCCCAGATGCTACTTTCGTAGAAAAGGAATCCAGAGGAATCCAGAAAAGAGTTTGTGCTTTGTGTGACACTTTCCGTGCTGCGGAAAGAGACTGAGCCATATGCGATAAAACCCGGTGCAATGAAGTCGACCCTTTTTAAGTGACTTTAATCCCCCATGCCACTGTCTTAGGCCATCCAGCACCTGACTCCTAACACCAAGTTTAATGCAGATGAAATTCATGTACAAAAACAAATGGGCCAATGGAGCCCATAAACCCTGGAAGGAAATCCATCTATGTGAAGGACACACTGCCAAACTACCACCGTCTTGTGGAAGTTCTTATAAGAACAAAGACACAGAAAATGTGGGCAGGCAGAGCCCACTAGGTCAGGAAGGCAATCTGCCTATGGGACTAGGAATCCAGAAAAGAAACCTCAAGTCTAAATTGGAAGATGTTGTCTCAAGTGGCACAGAACTAGAAAGCGGACATCTACGCACTATGATAATCTTTTCACGATGCATAGCAAACGTTGATAGAAGAAGAAGAAGAAGAAGAAGAAGAAGAAGAAGAAGAAGAAGAAGAAGAAACATGTACAAAGTGCAGTGTTGGTTTGGCTTATTCTATTCCATATTTCTGCGATGTATATTCCACTAGTGATGTTATCAACGCACCTAGCAATTGTCAGTGTCTTGGCTGGCTTTCTTTCTGTCCCTGACTTTCATTGTTCTACCAAAGGTTTCCTTAGCAAGGAATATATATATTTGTTTGTTGTGTTCACTCACTTTGAACTCAAGCGTAGTCCATACAAGTGCGACTATGTCTAGTGCACTGGACTGATTTTTGCGTGTGGATTAGCTTTCCCTATTACCAGTGTCCCTCGCCATCAGGCGAACCGAACCCACTCCGACTTCTGAGATACTTATAATTTACATCCCCAAGAAAAGGAACGGAAGTCACCATTTTAGTCCAACTTATCGGTGTAGGGGTTGAACCTGCTACCTTGGCATCAGCACACCGAATGTATAAAATTGAATGCTCTTATCCACTCGGATTTCTGCAAGGTTTATATGATAACACCGTGTTAGTTCAATATAACTTTATCAAAATGAGGTTCTTTAACACCATACGTATAGCGTTGACTGCCTATACTAGATCTCTAGATACTAGATACTGAATCTCTGGCTGTGAAAAATACGACACACTTGACTGTCTAAAACCCTATACCCCTTGAAAGTACTCTTCTTGGGATTGTACACACTTCTCCCAGTGCTCCTGCCATTGTTGGAAGCACTTCAAGAATCTCTCAGGGATGGAGTACAGTCTGGATTTCTCATTCCACATAATCCCTTCTAATGACACTTTCAGCTGTATTTTTAGCTTGGTGAACAGTCAAATATTACAAGCAGCCATGTTGGGAAAGGAGGGGACCCGATAAACTAGAGTAATCATCTGTTTGGCAAAGAAAGTCTGAATATGCCACAAAATTTTCATGATGAGGCCACCAAACTCCCATTTGCCTTCAAGTTCTATATCAACCTGAAAGACAAGATTTTTAAAAGCCACCTGAATGTGAGAATTCAAACCCATGACAGCTGGACCAGCATGCAAGTGTGCTCTACACAACTGTAATTCCCTGACTTTCACCTGCTCAAAGCAATTCTCTTCAGCTGGACATAAGTCTGAACCCCAGTGTCCTTGCATGTCTCTGTAATGAAGTTGTTTACTGATGTCCTCTCTGTCTTAGTCCCTTTCTTTCAGTACTCCATGTCTCACATTGTGACTGAGTCAACACGGCCTATTTTCTTGTGTATTGTTTTCCTTTATTACCTTTATGAATGTTCATTTGATTTATTTTCTGACATGCTCAGTCAATGCATCATGTGATAACACCACACCTCAACATATGATTTATTTTCTGACATGCTCAGTCAATGCATCATGTGATAACACCACACCTCAACATATGATTTATTTTCTGACATGCTCAGTCAATGCATCATGTGATAACACCACACCTCAAATAACACCCAAGTCCATGTATATTTCATAACTATATAGTGCTGCAGGCCGGATATCAGTGACAGTGATATCAGTGACAGTGAAGTCAAGGGCAGTGATATCAGTGACAGTGATATCAGTGACAGTGAAGTCAAGGGCAGTTGTCCTTGTCTGAGGCATATAGTGCTGATCCCATATTTGTATAGACCAATCAACACTTGATGTGCTCAATATCACACTGGCTACCTTTATGTCCCACAACATTTCCAGATGCCCATTTTAGGCTAGGTCGACCTGGGAGCCCAGATCGATTTTAAAAACTCCCCACCTCGAGGGGGATTCAAACACATGATTAACAGGCTGGCTGGCATGCAAGCAAGCCAGCCACTCCACTACTGCGGCCACCTAAGGTCACAGATGCACGGTGATTATTCTTGTCACAAACTGTTGATGTGACTCAGTGTCAGAGGTATTTGTTTCTTCCAAGAAGATTGCTGTGGCTGCCACCAGTCTAGATTTTAATTCACCTTCACAACAAGCATCCTCTATTATTATAGGGAATGTTCTGTATTTGTTCAGTGGTTAATACTTATTCTTTCAGTTTTTTGGCAAGTGTCATTACTTTCATTTTACAGGAATTTATCTTCATGCCAAATATTATTTGGTGAGACATTTGTGTAGTGATGTCTTTGTTCTTTCAATGATGATTGTACACTTAACTAAAACAATGCCACTGATTTCTTTGTTCTTTCAATGATTGTTCACGTAACTAAAACAATGCCACTAATTTCTTTGTTCTTTCAATGATTGTTCATGTAACTTAAACAATGCTACTGATTTCTTTGTTCTTTCAATGATTGTTCACGTAACTAAGACAATGCTACTGATTTCTTTGTTCTTTCAATGATTGTTCTTGTAACTAAAACAATGCCACTAATTTCTTTGTTCTTTCAATGATTGTTCATGTAACTTAAACAATGCTACTGATTTCTTTGTTCTTTCAATGATTGTTCATGTAACTAAAACAATGCCACTAATTTCTTTGTTCTTTCAATGATTGTTCACGTAACTAAAACAATGCCACTAATTTCTTTGTTCTTTCAATGATTGTACACTTAACAAAAACAATGCCACTGATTTCTTTGTTCTTTCAATGATCCTCACACAATCAATGACAACAATCCCATACCTTAAATTACAGATTGTAACAAAAAATATATTTATTTATTTTAGATTTTGTACAAACTGCATCACCACACACAATTTAAAACATTGAATGTGACATTAAACAATTACATTTATCAAACAATAAAAGCAGTCAGGATAATGAAAGCCAGAAAATTAAAGTTTAAGCAGCAATGCTTTATGTAAAGTAATACAATAACAATCATGTGCAAAAACTAAGACAACGTAGCTAATTCAAAACGCCATATGCATTTGATTGCAGAATTGCAATGTTGAAAACAAAAATATACAGAGTACATCTACACAAGGTGCATTAGTCAAGTTTATAGAGAACTGTGCTGATGATGTCATGAGCATGGTCAGATGAGGGGTCGATGCCTGGGCTCATCACCTGCTAAGGGAAGAATAGACTGACCACCTATTTCTCCATGCATTCAGGCCTACAAAATAGAAACTGCTTTGAGACAAATTATTATTATTTATTATATCTATACACAATAGAAAAGTAGAATAAAACAATGAATTAATTATTTACACCAGCGGAAAAAACCAGAAAGCAAACAAATGTATATCCAACATATTCTAACAAAGATTTTTAAAATAAGCATATTGTTGCAGAAGTCAGACCCATGATATTTTTGTCAAATGAGATCTAACAGATACAGTTTATCAATATTATCAACAAGTACAATCACCAGAAAAAAAAAAGATAACAGGCTGGTTGCTGATATCAAAGTCAATGTCAAGTAAAGACACAAAACGCCATGGATCAAAACAAGGTAATTGTCAAGGATGGGAGAAAAAACAACAAACTTCTCCTCTACTCGACCTTCACAATGTACGAGATCTTCTGCTCATGTCCACCAAACAATTTATACAGATGTATTGATGATATCAAACAGGTCAAACACTATCAGAAAGTGACCTTAACACACATGAACCAGTTACAGCTAAAGATTCCATTTCATGAGGTGCATTGTGCTAATGCCCATACTTTTTAATCGGTTGGCACCATATGAGTGATATTGTCAGTACCATGCTGGATGTCTTTAACTTCCCAGAAAACTGGCTGGTACCCATTCTATAAGTCTGGGCTCACCTCAGAGCCATGTAGTCATGTAATAGAAAAATAACCCCAATCTCTAAGTGGGGACTGGAATTTACAACCACCTGGCCAGCAGGTGGACTTGTAGAAAGTTTGACTTTAGAATTCTGCAAAGCATTTAAATTATACTTCAGCAAATGTGATAGCCACATATAATTCAGTTTAATAACTAATCAATACTTGTGTAGTGAATGAGTTAAGAAACACAACGGACATTCTTTTTCTTCTCCTCCTCCTCCTCTCAACTCATGTAATGCTGCAGACTTCATGATTGTTTATTGTTTGCAGTTAGTGTTCTCCAGGAGATAGCCAGTCTCATTCCAACCTTCCTTAATAGCCTCTTATGTCATGGATGGTAGGTTACAGTGTTACTATTATTCACTTGCTTTGTGTACCCCAGTTACACACAGGCGATATCGGACATGCTGGGAGATATCGGACATGCTGGGAGATATCGGACAAGCTGGGAGATATTGGACATGCTGGGAGATATTGGACATGCTGGGAGATATCAGACATGCTGCAGTATAATTAGTGACATGTCTGGGACATGGTCCAAGGTCCAGGCAATCACAGACATGCTGCAGTCACTGATAACAGACACATACAGCAAACAATTAACTGGTAGCAGATAGTGGCAGATATGTCCGTCATTTCACACACAATATTTGCAATATGCAGTTTGTTATCACAAGATAACTGAAGTCTCATTTGTAACAATAAAGCAAAAAACAATAAAAACTATCAATATAGCTGTTTAGGAAAGCCTTGTGACCATTCCATTACATATGAAAACGGCAATTCAAGCCTATATGGTCACAATACAAAAAATGTAAATATAGCCTCTCTGTTTCCATGTCACATTATCAACCTACTCTCAAACTATATACATAAGTTAGTCAACAAAATTAGAAAAATCTAACCGCAAGAACAAAGTGTGCTTGAAGTTGGTGCAGTCCTGCTAGATTTTATCCAATGGCCAAAATCTAATAAGAAGTCAGCATGCTCTAGACTCACCAATAAGAAACATCTTTTTAAAGAATGTACAGTTGTCACTATTTGCACACAAAGTTGTTTAAATAATAGTCTAATGCCAAGTCAACATCCTTTAATTCTTAAATGGTAGTGTATACTTTCTGAGACTCAATCAAAGCAGTCTGACAAAATTATACAAAACATTATTGGCTAATTTTGAATATAAAATAGCACTGCTATGTTGAATAAGTTAATATACCCATAAAGAAGCATTGTGGTATGCTTGGATGCTTTTCGCTAGTGTGATAAATCTGCTGAAACTTTTCTGGATTTATTGCCCTGGACATTCAATGAGTCTGCGGAAATGAAAAGGCAGACTGGCTAGATTCAAAATCCCCTAAATTAGGCAATTTTCAATTGGACAAATCTTCAACAATGTAAGCAATCAGGGAAAGACTTCTATGTAATGACACAGCATGAGATGAGACAACAACATGCATACTGAAGGAACACTAAAAGTGGAATTAGTGCTACATGTCGACTGCATGGACATTTTATGTGTGTATCCAATCAGAATGAGACTGGGGTAGTTAGTATCCACACACTTCAATATCTTCTGTCATAAAACTGCTTCTGATAACTAATTAACAACCCAAAATGCAATGAAAGTGAACAGCACTACTGACAGTATTTGTCACTGGGCATATGTGTAATCTGATGTGGCTTATCTGAGTTCTGAGTTGACCTTCCTGGCTGCATTTATCACAGTCTGTGTCTGTTAATTTGGCATGGTTTATCTGTTCTATTTCAGGTTTATACTCATGTCCTGTTTATGGCTTATACTCATGTAATGTTTATGGCGTATAATATTGTCCTGTTTATGGCTTATACTCATGTCCTGTTTATGGCTTATACTCATGTAATGTTTATGGCGTATAATATTGTCCTGTTTATGGCTTATACTCATGTCCTGTTTATGGCTTATACTCATGTAATGTTTATGGCTTATACTCATGTCCTGACTATGGCTTATACTCATGTCCTGTTTATGGCTTATACTCATGTCTTGTTTATGACTTATACTCATGTCTTGTTTATGGCTTATACTCATGTCCTGTTTATGGCTTATACTCATGTAATGTTTATGGCGTATACTCATGTAATGTTTATGGCGTATACTCATGTCCTATTTAAGGTTTATACTCAAGTCTTGTTTATGGCTTATACTCCTGAATTATTATGGTTTAATTTATGTTTGTAATGGCTAACAGTACAAGAAGACAGGCAGCAAGGGAATTAATGTTACGGAATGTATGAACATACTTTCATTAACTATACGAAACGTATAAATGTGACTTATCAAGAAACAAGCAACATTTGTCATACTTTATGCTTAATTTATACAATAAGAGACCTACAAAATCTTCCACACAAACTTGTGATATGTTCAAATGAAATAAGTATCAAGTTGGAATACACAATTTTGTGTGATGTAAATCAACCAAGTTCAGGAAACATCATGGAAAACTGGTAAACAGGCTAGACAACAATTGTGGGACCTCACAGAAAGATGGTTTGTATGAATGCCAAGAGTAGTATAACACATAAATAGTGTTTCGGCAGATGCATGTTAAAATTACCATAGAACAGAAATATGCCTTTACAGTAGAAAGTTACTTACAAGTGTCATGTAGAACATGTTATAGAAAAATATTAAAAAGAACCACAGAGGAGAAATATGATTATACTGTGGAATGTTGGAAAGTACTAGACACTACAGAAGTATGGATTTATAGAGGAATATTACAAGTACCATACAGCAAGTCCTGTGCAGAACATCCCTCTCATCAAAGCCCGCTGAAAAAACTAAATCCATCACCAGTTCCCCATCCTCAAGCATTGTCATGCCCAGAGTGTCTTAAATGTCCCATGTCTACCACATTGTTGGTCGGTCCTTGCCAGCCATGCCATCCATTACTGTTCTATCTAAACTACTGTGTCCCCCATCATGTTGGTCGGCCCCTGCCAGCCATGCCATCCATTACTGTTCTATCTAAACTACTGTGTCCCCCATCATGTTGGTCGGTCCTTGCCAGCCATGCCATCCATTACTGTTCTATCTAAACTACTGTGTCCCCCATCATGTTGGTCGGTCCATGCCAGCCATGCCATCCATTACTGTTCTATCTAAACTACTGTGTCCCCCATCATGTTGGTCGGTCCATGCCAGCCATGCCATCCATTACTGTTCTATCTTAACTACTGTGTCCCCCATCATGTTGGTCGATCCTTGCCAGCCATGCCATCCATTACTGTTCTATCTAAACTACTGTGTCCCCAATCATGTTGGTCGGCCCCTGCCAGCCATGCCATCCATTACTGTTCTATCTAAACTACTGTGTCCCCCATCATGTTGGTCGATCCTTGCCAGCCATGCCATCCATTACTGTTCTATCTAAACTACTGTGTCCCCCATCATGTTGGTCGATCCTTGCCAGCCATGCCATCCATTACTGTTCTATCTAAACTACTGTGTCCCCCATCATGTTGGTCGATCCTTGCCAGCCATGCCATCCATTACTGTTCTATCTAAACTACTGTGTCCCCCATCATGTTGGTCGATCCTTGCCATCCATTACTGTTCTATCTAAACTACTGTGTCCCCCATCATGTTGGTCGGTCCATGCCAGCCATGCCATCCATTACTGTTATTCCTAAACTACTGTGATGTATGTGGCCCAAATTACTTCATTTTTCTGGACATGATGTAGCTTATGAGCCAGTTTTCTTCAATATTCTCATCTTGTAGAATGTCCATTTCTTTTTCCTGATCCAAGGTATTCTAAGAATTTTTCTGTAGCGTTTCAGTTCAAAAGCCTCGAAAGTACCATAATACAGAAATATGGTTTTACAGAAAAATGCTCCAGAAATACCATAGACAACTAGCATGCCACTGACGGTCGCTTATACAGAAATGTAATACAGACACACTAAGGAAGCAGTTGCCATTATCTTGGCAAAACAGAAGGACAGGACAAGTGAAACTCACTAATGATGGAAAATAGCTGTATCATAACAAAGAAAACCTAAACTGGAAAGTCTGGTATAATGTATGGATTTCGACAAAATCAGCAGCAGAGATCAGAGTTGTGGACAGATAATATCAACTCATTATCTACCAGAAGCTGAGGTAGTGCCACACTTCACACAATTGGGGAAACAAATGTACAATCCAGCCATAACTCTTCTAAAGTTAGTTGCATATCTTTTACAGGATGTCGCAGTCAACACCAGCCTTTTTTGCTGTTGTGATCTCTTGGAAAGTCTACGTTCAGCAGTTTGCCATTACTTTCTGAACGGCCAGCACCCATACCATTTCGTAAAAAAAAAACATGCAAGTGGGTCTACTGAAAAACTGCCCACAGCTGTGTTTCGAACGTGGGTATGCGGGATAATGAACTGCGTCCGTAACTCCTTCGCCACGGAGCCGGCATAACTCTTCTACATGTTTCAAATATTACACAAAAAAGATGTAAGGACTGGACAACTGGAAAAAATAAATAATATGGAAACTATAGAAAAACTGTAGGCTAAAAAATGTAAATAAAATATTCAGTCACAGTTAGTCAGTCAACAGATTATCCTCTCTGTACATGTAACTATTAGTCCATAAGTGCTCAAATCCCCTTCTCAGTATCTCCCTCTGCATGTAATGACTGATGACACTAGTTCTGTGTTGGTTGACTATCCTTCCTTGGCTTCCGGCATGATGCTCTAGTCTAGCTTGACTCCTGCCTAACTTGGTGTTCTTGCAGCCTGGTCACAGTTGCAGAATCACATCTATCCCTTGAGTCATTTACTTGTCCTGCCTCCCTAAGCGTAGTTATGTCAGCCTGGTCCACTGCTTGTCCGCTCCCCATAGCAGCCAAGCCAGCAAGGCTATCTGTTTGTACATTTCCTCTTACACCCATGTGCTCTGGCTTATACTTACAAGTGTGTGTTTAGACCTGGTAGTTAATGAGTTAACTTAACCAGAACTTACAGAAGATCACAGCCATCATGTTCAGAACACGTAAAAAAAACGTGACGTTTATATAAAACTACACAACATGAGATGGTAAGTATTGCATATATTGATAACACCCTGGCATAAAGGTAGTCAGATACAACAATGCAGGTACTGCACTTCACATGTCAGTAACTTTATGCCCAATATAATATCTTCATCACAATGTTTATTTTTGATTGAGTTTAACCAGATGTCAGTTACAGAATTATCCTTCTTGAGATGTTCGGACAAGTTAACCTTTATATGAAATAATACAGTGAACTAAACTGAGAGGAGACAATAAAGTTTTCAAATGAACTAATTACTTATCAAGTAAGGACCCCTCGTGCACACCTTAAGGTGCACAGGGCATACCGTGTCAGACCCAATATTTGTATAGGCCGATCAGCATTCTAGGGCCTGCTGCCTTTATCTTCCAAGACATTCTTGGTACCCATCTTAGGCTGGGTTGACCTGGGAGTCCACATCAATCTGCAGATTGAACCCAAGACCACAGAGTCGGCAGGCAAGTGTCTAGCCATTATGCTACTGAGATTCTCTAACTACTATGCATAAGAGAATTCTAGCCTGTTTAGTCCGATTGAGATAAACATATCACAGCTACATTTCGGGGGACATCTATCCCTGTTACTGTTGTCATTGATAATTGTCAATGTGATTAAACAGACCAGAAACCTCCCATCCATAGGCAACGGAACAGCCACTAAACTTTTGACAAGAAACTAATGATCTCCCTGCTGTTTTGGACTGTTTTTGCTTTGATCAATGTTATAAATTTCTGTTTCCTCAAATCTATTGTTGCTAAGCACAAGATAAGGCATGCAAATAAAAATACTTGATCCCCTCTCAAATCTTTCTATCTCTCTGAGTATTTCATACACCAGAGTTCTCCTCAGAAAAATGACCAAGCCACTTGCCTTGCACTCCGAAGTTCATGGGTTCGTATTCAGATTTAATAATCCAGTTCATGAGTGCAATTGTTTCAGAGACATTCAGGGGTCGTTGCAAGAGTGACATAGTTGTGCACTCTATGTGCACTTTCAGCTGGCAGCTCTGCAGAAAGATACTGAACCAAATTGGATAAAACTCGGTGCAATGAAGTTGATCTTCCTACACTCACTTTCCTCTGCTTCTGCTGTACATTATTATTCAAATCAGTCATGAAAGTGTATCTGGCATAAAGTGAACATACATTCCAGCTATGAAGTCTACCTGGTATAAAGTGAACACACACACACTGTGAAGTTTGACAGTACAAGACCCAGAAAATCCAGCTCAGGCAACAAGCCAATCATTCAGTACAACAAAGCTATAGGTAGAAAATATATGATACTGAATCACAAAAATCCCCCCTCATATCTTGGATTCCATTTCAGCTTGAGGAATGTTAGATGTATTTCCCTTCTTCTGTGGCACATATTGGACGTGCAGAGATTCAGCTCATAATTACATGTAACAAATGAGGAAAATATGCTAAGGGACAACAATGGATAAGAAAGGATAGTAGGGCTTGGAATTAGATGTCTGCGTTATACACATGTTTGCTCTAGGAATGCGAGAAATATACCCACACTAACTTCACAAACAACAATTGATGATTTCTGCTCTCATCACTCCTGCTGACCATATGAGCACCCAGGTGAGAAAGACCAACAAGAAAACTATGACGAACACCAGCAGCATGACCAAATGACCACAGGCCAGTGGTCTGTGGTGACTAGAAGAAGTCTCCATGAGAACATAGTTAGTTACATATCCTTCACAGGACACTGCAATCTACTCCAGCATTTAATGGCTGTCTGTGATTTGCTAGGCAATTTTGCATTGTGTAGTTTACCCTAAGGGAACAACAATCATCATTAATGTATGCATTCACATATGCGTACAACCAGTTCTATCCGTGGCAGTTTAACTCTCTCTATTTAAAGTATTCTATATTTTAGTAATAAATGTTGTAAAGCTGACAAAATTAAACCATTATGAGACAGAGGGACTTTAAGGAACAAACGGAAAAGAATGGGTTAAAATAACTGACAGAAGGAATTTTGTAATATAATAATGTAAGGAGTAACCAATAAACATTTGTGTTGTCTGGTAAAGAATGTCTCAATGAGTACTCAAAGAGTTAGCTAATCTTCCTCTTCTTCTTCTTCTCTTCCTCCATTTACCTTAGTGAAGTGTTGGGGGGAGATGTAAAGATCTTTTACTTGCTCTTTCTAATGCTCTTTGTATGTTGGTAATAATTTCTCTAAGGTTCCTCTTGATGCTATCACTCCATCTTTTACATGGTCTTCCCCTTGCTCTGTATCATTGAATATTTCTTAAGTGTGGCTCTTTGTGGCAGAAGGTACCGGGGCATTCTTGTAAAGTGGCTTAAGAATTAGTTAATGATGCTATCAAAAGAAGAAGTTAGTTAATACTCAAGAGAAGATGAAGAAATGCCTTCAGGTTTCAGCTCTGGTAACAATGTTCCATAATAAAATAGTGTTATGGCAGCACAATGGGCAACAAACTGATCTATACCAGCCTTTCAGACGACATTTTTTTTCTGACCACAAATCATCCAACCTTGAGTACTAGAAATATTTCTGGTAGTATAAGAGGAATAAGATACTAGACAACAAAAAGTAATTGAAATCTATGGGCACACCAATGTTTGGACCAGTCATTTTCAAATGATTACACTGCCTCACTGAGTGAATACTTGGTTAAAATAAATTGTTGAAACCAATGCTGTTGTAAAGACATCAGGTATGAATTCAGTCCATATTCCATACATGTAGGTTTAGGTGGATGATACACCTGGCCAGTTAGGACCTCTCTGTAGATGGTTATGATTCAAAGTAAAGTTATTTCTTCAGAAATCAGTGTTGTCATTTGAAGATGACAGTTACAATTCCCTGTATGTCCACTGTATTACATTTTCTGTTGTCAATTATGCACTCTGGTTTCTACTTCTTTCCTATGTCTTCAATGAGTGTCAATCAATACTTTAAAATGTATTGCTAATGTTATTTCAATGATGGCCAAAGTTTCCCAGCGATCACCCAGACACCAAGCAGCCTGATATCTACTAATACACTATAACAAATGTAGATATGGAAAATAATGAAAAGTAGATATGGAGAATAATAAATAACATGGCAGCACCAACAAATGGTGTTATAATAAATGTTAAAAAACTGCATAATACAAACATGAGACATCATAGTAACATAAACATGACTTTGCAAGGTTCAACAAATGATGTAACAAAAGTCAGGCTTGATATTTAAAAAAAAAGAAACACCAAATGTCATTTGGGCGTCTTGTCATATAGAATTAATGTCAGAAATTGAAAGTCAAAACTAATAGATGCCACTTAAGGTAAACAGGAAGGGCAGTCATTGCTATGAAGATTCTAAATAATTTAATTTCATTAAAAAAAAACAAAGGACCCTGTTTCTGTGACCATTTAGGCACACTGGGACATTGCTAGGTTCTTACTTTTATGGCCAAATGGCACTCAACAAGTGACGTGGTTAGTACCATGCCAACTGCTTGATCTCTCAGAACATTTTCTGGTTATCAATTTATGAGGCTGGACCAACCATCAGTTGATGTTAAAGCAAATCCCCACCTTCACAGTGCTACCATAGCTACCCCCACGCGTATAAACTCATGAAAACTCGGAAATCACCAACATATAGAAATGTGGCTTTCCTTTACATAAACTCAGAGTTAGCAAGAAAACTATTTTACACAGAAAACACTTGTTTTTAAGGTAAATACACATGTTTATGCAATCAATAAACTGTCAACATCAAACAAATTGTCAAGCAAAGAAATCTAAACTATGTGAATATCTAAGCTACTAAACTTATAAAAATAATTAAAAAATGGTATGTGTGTGGTCACTGTATATACACAATATTAATTATTTGATGTTCAACATTCAACATAAATGTACCAGATATTTACATGGATATTCAGTGCTGTCCACTGGGTCCTTACTTAAGTCCATGTGCAATTGTACACAAGAAGACTGTGTCCATAACTATTCTCCAGGGTATTGCTGGTAGCAAGCAATGAAGAGGCAACAAAGAACATTAGCTCAGTCTATACCAAGCACCTCACTAAACATATATTGGTCGACTGATATGTAAAATACATTCCTATTGGTTAACCCATCTGTGATATTATTAATTTTCATTCCTGTTGGTTGCCCAATATGTGGTTACTAATCCTAATTCCCAATGGTTGTCAATATATTATATACTCATCTTAATTTCCATTCGTTTCCCCCATACGCTGTATACTAATCTTAGTTCACACTGATTTTCCCTATACATGATATAATAATCTTAATTTCTGTTATTTGCACTATATATGATACGTTAATCTTAATTTCCATTGGTTGCCCCATAGGTGATATGATAACCTTAATTCCTCAGTCTCAGTTGTTATAGTAGCCAAATCTATCCAAATTGTTACCTTTCTCTGTCCCCATTGTTATTTTAACTCTTTCTTACACAAACATATTTTACTTTACAGTAAACTCCTTAGGATAAGAAAGAGTTAAACAGACAAGTGCTTAAAGAGTTAAAGGAAGGGAAAGGTTGTGCATCACCATACTTTGATGGAGTGCTGCAGACTGGGAGAAGTGGAAAACCTTGATTAGTGAAGCATTTACTGTGATACCCCAAACACCCCACAAATAGTGATTTAGATGGATACAAGAGCTTTAGATGCATTCACAATTACAATCAAGAATGTAAAATTAAATTATTAGAATGTCTACATTAACCTCCTGCCTACAATGGAAAAAGAGCTCTTCTTCTGTGGTTGTTAATCAGTTAAAAGGACTGAAAACAACAAATTGTATTTACAAATCTGTTATGTTAGGTTACCAGTTCAAACATGTCACTCCCCCATTGCTTCTAACTTTGTGACTGATAATACAATTATTATTGCAAAATTAATGTGTTGGTTTCCCCTTACTTCCCATAATCAAAATTTATTAACAATAATTTTTAAACAAAAATTGCTTGTCCTTTGCAGGAGGTTGCAATCACCCTTAGTTCCTATTTGCTGTTTGGGATTATTAGGCAATATTATGTTCAGTAGTTTGCCAATGCTTTCTACTTGAGAAGTAAAAAATAATGTTGTTTTAAAATTAAATCCTACAGTTATTCAAGTGTACACCTGCGCAAGGACTTCATGGACTCATTTATAACAGATTATTGTTTCAGATCAATAGTAACTGGTAAGTGCTCTCTCAGTCTTCACTTTAAGCAGTGGGCACTCGTAGCAGTCTGCCATGTACTTGTAAATACCACTATCATTCACACATGAAGAAAGGCAATCTAAGATGCTTTCAAGCAATGAACCTGCATGCAAAGATAACACCCTAGTTTGGTTTCTTGTTTTATCCAAACAACATCAGCAATTTAATTCTAGCATTATCCAATAATCATAAACAACACACTTCAGTGATTATTCAGTAACTATATGTGACCCACTTCTAGAATCTTCTTCTTCTTCTGTGTTCATCCGGAGTTGTTTTTCGGACATGATTGCGTTGTGCCTGTTTACCGCAGAGCTGCGTTCTTGCGCCGTTAGGCCGACACATCCGACTTCTGCGGGCATTTGTTGACCAGGTTAACCTTCCCGGGGGCTTCTAGAATCACCCACATGCTATAGGGAAGAGCATACCCTGCCTGACTTTATAAGTGAATGCTTCCAGCATTTTCCATATAATATGGCTGGCTTACTTTTGGTATTATCCATACACTACGGGTGACTAACCTACTTTTACAACCATGTATATACCATGCTAACCAATTTCTAACACTATCAAAACAACATTGGCATGCTACTTCTTTTGCAATATCCACACACCATGAGTGACTAATTATTAATGACTCATTACTATGGGGGGACTTATTTTCAGCAACTCATTGCTCACTTCCTTGTGTTACCCACTTGTCATGGATGAGCTAATACGAGCATTATCTGTAAGAATGAGTGCTACATCGTTGAATTAGCCAGCAACTTGGATGACTAACATATAGGTGGCTCATTTCACTGAATCATCCATAAAATAATGGGTGATATATCCAGTAGCCTTGTTAATAAATACAGATAACTTTCCTTTCTAGATAATCCATAAAGATTAGATGATCTACTTTCAGTATTATCCAAACATGCGCAAAACTTACTTCTTTGGATTATCCATAAATTATAACAACTCAATTCTTTAAGTTATCCATATGATATGATGAGTGGCCTACGTCTAGAATTATCCATAAATTGTGGGTGATCTAGTACTATAATTACCAATATAACATAAACAAACTACTTCTAGAATTATCCATAAAACATAAATCAAATTAATAAAGACTCTATGTTGTTTTCTGCTTTCCCTTATTCTTTGTGAGAAAACTGGTTAGAAATTTCATTTTCTTAGACTTCTTTACTGGCATCCCATATGAACCCAGGGTCCTTGCACTTTGCAGAGATTCAACACTGCTGTGGTCAAACTCTGGGCTACGTATTAGTTGGCTTCTGGACAGTGCTGAATGAGACTGACTCCTGGTAACAGAATCCAAACTGGCAGCATCTGAATCCTCCAGATGGTTGTTCTGATTAGGCAACTGCTGATGCGAAGTGGAGCTGGTGGAGTGAGGAATGGTGACCGGGGATGTGGAGCTGCCACTGCTGGATGCCCCACTTACATTGTTGTTTAGAGCATCTCCAGAATCATTCAACAGGGCCCTGGCTATCTGTGCTGTCACTGTTCTTGTGTAGTTGCGTGGTCGATGGAGAAGTGGATTTATTAGAAAGATGATTACCCGAGCTGTAGATTTTCATAGCCGAGTTTCCAGTTCCTCTAGGAATAGTATTACTGGACAAGAGGCTGCCTGATGACCCAGTTTTACTCAGGTTGGAGGACAGGACAGGTGTAGAGGTGGTGTTAAAGCTGTACGGGGGATATGACATAGACTGATTATAACCACTTCGTGATTGACCATGGTGACTTGAAGGATGGCCATGATGGTGGCCGTTTGCTGGACTTGGGGAAACTGGAGACTGTGATGTACTGGATGTTGAGCGCTCATGCTGAGGACTGCACAGATAATTAATTAACAGAATTGAGGACAGCACAGATAATTAATTAAAGATAATTGACGACATCACAGATAATTAAACAGAATTTAAGACAGCACAGATAATCAATTAAACAGAATTGAAGACAGTACAGATAATTAATTAAACAGAATTGAAGACAGCACCGATAATTAATTAAACAGAATTGAAGGCAGTACAGATAATTAATTAAACAGAAATAAAGTCAGCACAGATAATTAATTAAACAGTTAAGATTAGCAAACAGAGATAGCTGCGTTTCACAATTCCCTGATACATCGAGTCGAGGGTTCAAAATCAGCCGTGGATGATTTGGAAGAAGACTGCTTTGCGTTGATTTTGATGGTATGAGGCATTGGCCATTCAGTAAGCAATGACAAACTACTGAACTAAAATAGCCTAAAATACTGGGGTTGACTGCAATGTCATGTAAAGGACATGCAACTAACTTCATCTATTTGCTTCAGTGTCCTTTTTTATTTCTTTGTTTCTGTTTGCTGATGAAGTCTTGGTAGTCACAACATCCAGTCTGTTACTTCTGATTGTGTTCTTGTACAGATGACCTTGTCCTTTCATGCATTTTCCATTCATAGTGCTTTAAAGCCTATCCTACAGTTCAACCCACTGAATTTGTTATACCCATTCAATACTAAGAAAACATAATTAAGCGACAAATAACTATGGCCAAACATATGAATTTTGTAGACACATACTACATCTAGAGATTGCCATTTGCTCGTTGGTTACTTCATACATTGCATACTTCTCTTCACCAACACCATATGTTGTACCAACTGGTGTAGGAGTGTATGTATCTCTGCATGTTCTAGATCATTTCTACTGATGATACTCATCCACATCACCATCCCAGTATCATTTCTCTCAGTCTGTCCCTGCCTTTCCTACTACAGATCTTTCCAAATGTCACAATGTTTTCCTATTCCTCACGTCTCCTTACTTAGTGTCCTCTTGTCTTTGCTTCTCTTAAAACATGTAAAAGAAAGGATTGCTCATGACTATTGTTAGCTGAAGAAAATCCCACTATCTTCTGTGAGTCCCCCTGATCTGACCCATCCATGCCTGGAAACATCTATTACAAAGAGGGCAGAGAGACACAATTGTCAATCAGGCAGATGTAACTTTACTTTTGATTGTCATACATAATACATGTCCAGCATATTTCAGCTGCAGTTGGCACAGCACAGTTCTGAAGCCAGCTATGTCACCCCACAAGAGAACAATCTCATGTGAGCAGCAACTGATCAGTGTAAGGATGATTGGCTTAGAACCACATGAATCCACATGAGCAGTTATAATCTAGTTCTTAGAAGATCATGGACAAAAATGTGCTTCAGGAGCTTGTATTGACGTTGCCGTATATATGGATACTAATCATGGACCATTTCACCACCACTCCAGAAGAAAATCAGCTGATGAACCTAAATGTTGCAGAAAAGTTTTTAGATTATTGTGAACCAAGATGAAGATGATCTACTAAAATCAAATGCGCTATCTCGTAACACCAATATCACAATATACAAAACACTGATCAGACCAGTTGTGCTGTATGGCTCTGAAACCTGGAGTACAACGAAAGGAGACGAAGCCTTGTTACAAACCTTTGAGAACAAAGTTTTAAGACGCATCTTTGGACCCATTAGGGATACATAAAGTGGAGAGTGGAAAAGAAGCAGTAACAAAGACATATGTGATCTAAGTCCCCGCTAATCACTGGTATCATGAAGGCTAATAGACTACAATGGCTGGGGAAAGAATGGAAGGCAATAGGGAAACAAAACTCGTCTACACTCAGGAAATAAATGACTGTAGACCCCGAGGTTGCCCAAGAAGACGGTGGAGAGATAATATATATACAGACCTAAAAGCACTTGGAATCAATGACTGGCAAGAGAAGGTCAACCAGAGAGACGAATGGAGACGGATTGTATCTGCAGCAAAGAACCTCAATGGCTCGGAACGCTGAAGAAGAAGAAGATGAAGGCAAATGCTGACATCTGATAAGATTGATTGATTGATTGATTGATCTAGGAACCGACATCACAGCATTCGGGACATTCCCATAAGCATCTGATTAGACCATCAAAGCAAACTGGCTCATGGACAGCATCAAGTCTCGGAAACTGGAATACAATGGCCATATTAAACATCACAGTGGCTTAGCAAGAACAGCAAGACATGGTTCCTGGAGACAGGGGGGCAATTCAGCACAAACATGGGCACTGAACATTGCAAGCATGAGGGTGCATGAGGACAGAAAATTCGCAAGTCACTAAGAAGCTTGCTGATGTCCTTGATGGTGATGAGAGCAACGCTCTGGAAAGAACCTGTTATATAATGGTTATGATGATGGATACAAACTAAAATAACCACATTCTTACTGTTCTCCCAGTTGAAAGACCACTGAACTAGTTGTAGATCCCATAGTTCCACTGGCAGACGCACATCCAGTGGACAATGTCTGCAGCTCATTATCACGGCTTCCATTCCTGGCATGTCCTCCCACGGCACTGCCAGAAGAAGGCACTTTGCCCACATGTGACAGAGATCCTGTGCTTCCTGTCATGGTCTGTTGTTTGTGGAATGTGGATGACTTAGAGGATGGCAGTGTAGTGGCTGAGTAGCCTAACATCAGAGCAGAAAAAAAGGATCATATAATATAACATAACTGTAGTTATGTAATCATAACTTCAAGAATAACATAATTATAGCAATGTGATAATAACTTAAAGAATAACATAATTGTAGTCATGTGATAAAAACTTCAGAATAACATAACTGTAGCAATGTGATCATAACTTCAAGAATAAAATAACTGTAGTGTGTGATCATAACTTCATGAATAACATTACTGTAGCTATGTGATCATACCTTCAAGAATAACATAAGTGAAGTGTGTGATCATAACTTAGAGATTAACAAAACTGTAGCGATATGATCATAAGTTCAAGAATAATATAACTGTGACAATGTGTCTATAACTTCAAGATTAACATAACTGTAGTGATAGGTCCATAACTTTGAGATTATAGTGTACAATTTTAAACTAGTTAAATTACTTGATATACAAACTCCTCAACCAAGTAAAAGTGTTTATATTATTTTTAACAAAATCTATTTACACATCTACCCTGTTCAACCTGTTCAGAATATGTATACATATCAATAAATGAATGCATGTGTGCGCACATACAAATACAGATGAGCTGTATTATCAACATACTATTTTCACTGACTTTATAGACTCAATGTTTTCGTAGTAGATGATAATCTGTGACTGGGAGATTCTTGGATGATAAT
Organism: Cepaea nemoralis; assembly: GCA_014155875.1. Classification (NCBI taxonomy): domain Eukaryota; kingdom Metazoa; phylum Mollusca; class Gastropoda; order Stylommatophora; family Helicidae; genus Cepaea; species Cepaea nemoralis. The sequence continues at coordinate 190,650 of JACEFZ010004262.1, forward strand.
CTGTGACTGGGAGATTCTTGGATGATAATCTGTGACTGGGAGATTCTTGGATGATAATCTGTTACTGGGAGATTCTTGGATGATAATCTGTTACTGGGAGATTCTTGGATGATAATCTGTTACTGGAAGATTCTTGGATGATAATCTGTTACTGGGAGATTCTTGGATGATAATCTGTTACTGGGAGATTCTTGGATGATAATCTGTTACTGGGAGATTCTTAGATGAGATCTGTTACTGGGAGATTCTTAGATGAGATCTGTTACTGGGAGATTCTTAGATGATAATCTGTTACTGGGAGATTTTTGGATGATAATTTGTTACTGGGAGATTCTTGGATGATAATATGTTACTAGGAGATTCTTGGATGATAATCTGTTACTGGGAGATTCTTGGATGATAGTCTGTTACTGGGAGATTCTTGGATGATAATCTGTTACTGGGAGATTCTTGGATGATAATATGTTACTGGGAGAGTTGTTCTGTTTGAATGGACCTGAGCTGACAGCTCCACCCAGCCTAACATGGGTACTAGCAATTACTCTTGGAAGTAAAAGTGGCTTGTGTGCTACTGATCTTATCACCAGTTCAGTGCCGATTTGTCTACGAAAATGTGACGTCAGACCATATACACATGACAGCTCAACACGTGGAAGTGGATCCTTTTTTCCACAGCTGCCTTTTATTCCCAAATGGAGCATAGGCCCTCAAGCAACTCATGGCAAGCTGTCATATCTGTGGCTGTCTCCTGCAGGTCACTCCATGTCCCTGCCATAGCAACTCATGGCAAGCTGTCATATCTGTGGCTGTCCATGTCCCTGCCATAGCAACTCATGGCAAGTTGTCATATCTGTGGCTGTCTCCTGCAGGTAGCTCCATGTCCCTGCCATAGCAACTCATGGCAAGCTGTCATATCTGTGGCTGTCCATGTCCCTGCCATAGCAACTCATGGCAAGCTGTCATATCTGTGGCTGTCTCCTGCAGGTCACTCCATGTCCCTGCCATAGCAACTCATGGCAAGCTGTCATATCTGTGGCTGTCCATGTCCCTGCCATAGCAACTCATGGCAAGTTGTCATATCTGTGGCTGTCTCCTGCAGGTCACTCCATGTCCCTGCCATAGCAACTCATGGCAAGTTGTCATATCTGTGGCTGTCCATGTCTCTGCCATAGCAACTCATGGCAAGTTGTCATATCTGTGGCTGTCCATGTCCCTGCCATAGCAACTCATGGCAAGCTGTCATATCTGTGGCTGTCCATGTCCCCTGCCATAGCAACTCATGGCAAGTTGTCATATCTGTGGCTGTCCATGTCCCTGCCATAGCAACTCATGGCAAGTTGTCATATCTGTGGCTGTCCATGTCTCTGCCATTGCAACTCATGGCAAGTTGTCATATCTGTGGCTGTCCATGTCCCTGCCATAGCAACTCATGGCAAGCTGTCATATCTGTGGCTGTCCATGTCCCTGCCATAGCAACTCATGGCAAGTTGTCATATCTGTGGCTGTCCATGTCCCTGCCATAGCAACTCATGGCAAGTTGTCATATCTGTGGCTGTCCATGTCCCTGCCATAGCAACTCATGGCAAGCTGTCATATCTGTGGCTGTCCATGTCCCTGCCATAGCAACTCATGGCAAGCTGTCATATCTGTGGCTGTCCATGTCCCTGCCATAGCAACTCATGGCAAGTTGTCATATCTGTGGCTGTCTCCTGCAGGTAGCTCCATGTCCCTGCCATATATATGTGTACATATATCAGACTGGTCATGTCTCCTCCGTGGGCTGTAAGTATTTCACTGTCAACAGGCTCCACCTCAAAAATAGATCCTGTGCCAAACCAAAACTAGGTTCGGACCAAACAAAAATGGATGGTGGAAAATGGCAAGTAGATGTGTCACAGTTATGACTTAAAAGTTGTCAATATAGCAGACATGTTGCATTATAATGCAATGATAACATTTTGGTGATATATATATATATATATATATATATATATATATATATATATATATATATATATATATATATATATATATATATATATATAATATATATATATATATATATATATATATATATATATATATATATATATATATATATATATATATATATATATATATATATAAAAGCCTATTGCAGATAAAGAAAGTCACTTAAGATGATTAATCATCCCATAGCACTGAATCAGTTACAGTTTCAATCTTTAACTTAAAATCACTTTCAACTGTGACTTCAGCCCTGTCATCTGTAGTCACTTTATACTCTTAAATCTATAACTTAAAATCACTTTCAACCGTGACTTCAGCCCTGTCATCTGTAGTAACTTTATACTCTTAAATCTATAACTTAAAATCACTTTCAACTGTGACTTCAATCCTGTCATCTGTAGTCACTTTATACTCTTAAATCTATAACTTAAAATCACTTTCAACTGTGACTTCAACACTGTCATCTGTAGTCACTTTATACTCTTAAATCTATAACTTAAAATCACTTTCAACTGTGACTTCAGCCCTGTCATCTGTAGTAACTTTATACTCTTAAATCTATACTGACTTCCAGTTGTCAACCTATGACAACTGAAACTCTTCAATTCACAGAAAATTAAACTTTTCAACCTAAACTTTAACTAATGAATCTTTAACCTTATATTTTTACACCATGACTTAATGTCTTCAACATTTAACAGCCTAAAATCTTAAACTGACATCAAGCTGAACTCTTCAACTACAACTTAAACTCTTCAACCTATTACTGAACTCTTCAATATATGACAGAATAATCACTTCAGGGTACATCAATTTAAACCGTTCAACAAGCAATAATTTAAAGCTCTTTGTTCCACGTAAAGTTAAATTCTTCTTTCTATAACTAAATTCTTCTTTCAGTAATTAAATTCATATTCCTATGACAACATAAACTCTTCTTTCTAAAATAATGTTAACTTTTCTTCCTATCTTAACATAAACTTTTCATGTGATTGTTTAAACTCTTCTTCCTAAATTAACTAACTTTTCTTCCTATCTTAACATAAATGCTTCTGTCTATGAGAGTTTAAACTCACCTTTTATAGTGTACACTCTTTTCCTATGATAATGTACACTCTTTTGTCTATAATAACTTAAAACCCTTCTTCCTATATTAACATAAACTCTTCTTTCTATGATAACTGATGAAATCTGTCACAATATAAACTCTTTAATGTAAACAAATTAGACTGTACAACCTACAACAACTTAAAACTATACACAAGCAAGTCAAGGCAAATACTATTATAAAGTGTAACCTATAAATATATACTTTCCCTAATAGGAAGTTCTGAATTTTAACTACACAAAATGTAAGTAATTGATAAATTATTTCAGACTTCAGTTGTGTTATATAACTACGCAGCTAAAAAACCATCATCAGGCCAGCTCTTTGATGCAAACAATTAAATTCTTGAACAAAACTGTTAAAAGCTGAACATACGCAATGTTAAATTCAGCCCAGCAAAGCAGCAACAAGTTTCGGCAGAAGTGCAGGCTTGAAACGGGAATATGTCAATACCTGACAGTCGTTGTATGCTGAAAGTGCTTATAAAATAAATTCTCCCACCTACTCTTAGTTTTTTTTTTCTTTACTTCTTGTTCTCTTTCTCTCTCTGCCTCTCATTCTCTCTATATTGCTCAATTTTATTCATTTCCTTCATTCCTTCCTTTCTTTCTCCCTATGTATAGAAAACAACTTCTATATAATTTTAGAGTGGTTTTGTGAAAATCTCATATAGAGATGCCCTTTTCTGTGATAATGTTAAACAAAATGCAGTTTTAAAATGTCTTTTTAAGAATGACTTTACATAAAGCACTATTAAAAGGATATTTTAACTTAGCTACTTTGAATAAAGCCCCATTAAAGAAATGTCTTTACTGAGCTAATTTAAACAGGACTTCAGTCATGAAATGTTAATTGTCAATTACACTTTGTTAAATAAATGTATTTATTCAATTAATTTAAACAAGATGATGTTAAAAATGTTGGTTAAATCAATTTGAACAAGAGCTTCTAAAGAAATGGTTTTATTTTTAGTGACTCAAAGTTTCTGAAACAAATGTTTATTAAAAAACAATAGTTTCCCTAGTGAGTCTGAATAACAAAGCAATAAGTTAGCACAATGTATTGCCATGGTATATTTTGCTGTGTCCCATTTGCATACTGCAGAAATCACTCAAAAATAAAACAGATATGATTGTCAGCTTAAAATAACTGTCTAAATTACCATGGGAATATGTGGTTTGTATATTTCAGCTTGAAGTATTCTTTGCTTTGTGTTACGATTGAGTGACTTCTGCAGTAATCACCTGACACAATCCAGCGAAATATGCCAGGCAATTAATTGTGCAGCCTGTTGTCTGAGTCTTCATTACACATGTTTATATCATGGCACTACAACTAGAATACTTTTTAAGTACCATGGATCTGTTTGGCACTCACATGTAAGAGTTTATTACACTAAGAATTGTACTAACAAGTAATATCTTTAATACATCATTTAAACAGATTATAGAACGTATATTATAATGTGAATGCCATCACAACTATGTATAACTTATAATGATAGACTACAGACATGATTCATCACACTAAAGTACAAGTGCTGCCATGCACTGGTCAACTACTTCCCACTGCCCCAGTGCAACCTGCATGCTAACAATTCAACAATTAGCAAACAAGGTCAACTTTGGTGCAGAAGAAAACATTCTGAAACAATCTGAAGCAATATGCAGTGTATATGTATAGGCTAACTACCGCAAAATAAAGTTAAAAAGTTAGTTGCATATCCTTTGCAGGACGTCACAGTCAACACCAGCATTTTTTGGGGTGTTGCTATTGTGATCTCTTCGCAAGTTTACATTCAGTGGTTTGCCATTGCATTCTGAACGACCGGCACTTATTATATTTCGTCAAAAAACCAACACAAGGCAGTCTGCAGCCAAATTGTCCACAAACTGTGTCCGTAACCCCTTCGCTATGGGGCCGGCATTAATAAAGTAACAAAGTGAAAATAAATACAAGACAATTGTGCATCATGACATGGAAGGATGACAGTTCATAAACTTATAATAACATTAGAAAGTGAGGGTTGTAGACAGACTTGATTACCTAAGCCAGTCAGCAAATTACCTGAACAAGAAGAAGGGAGTAATGACAAAGGCAAAAAGCTGTGGACATACAGATAACTTTTCCCAGTCAGCAAGACATATCAACATGAAGAGGGAAGCAAAGCCAAAGGCAAAAGAGATAATTGCAACAAGTGACTCAAAGCTTGACTGTTTGTGTTAGGGCTAGTAAACCAGAGCTGATCAAGGGCCTACTGTAACAGTCTAGCCAAAATTGGTTGGTTGATTGTGAATTCTCTGGAAGAGATTTAACTCTTAAAGTGTAATCCATCAGCATTCATGTCGTGCGAGCCCTAAATGGGCTTGCGTCTATCAGAGTGAAGTTAGTGTAGAGATTGTCCTCCTAACCCAGTGTCCAAAGTACCCATCTTCCTGACCCAGTGCCAAAGTACCTGTCTTCGTGACCAGTACCAAAGTACCATCTCCATGGAGACTGTGTTGCCTTTACTTTCCAGGAAATATCATGGTACCCATTTCAGGCTGAGCCAATCTAAGAACCTGAACCGTGAAAAGAAATTCCCACTTCAATGGGGGTTTAAACACATGAACACCAAGACAATAAGTGAATGTGCCAGCCACTGCACTGCTGTGGCATCCTTCCTGCATTGGTAATGCAGACATTTTGTAGACTGTAAATCAAACAAACTGTATCAGGTTTGGGATCAAACCATAAAACTCTTTCAGAGACCTCTGGGTTTTGTTGCTGGGGGTAGTACTCTGTGCAACACTTTTGGCAGGCTGCTATGTGGATACAAGAGAGCCATATGAGAATCAAACTGGCTGCAGTGTAGTTGATCTTCTATGGCTATAAACACCTGCAACTGTTAGGTCTGGACACATACCAAGTCACTGCATAATAAAGTGGAGCAGTGTCGTTTCTTTCCTGGTCATCTTTCCTTCCCAGAACAATAACTAGTACACATCTTATGAGGCTGGGTTGACACCTAATCCTGTTGTTGGTGGAGAACAATGATCCATTCTACTACAAATGAGGATAAAGCAATGCACCACTGGAGTGCTAAGCAAGCACACTGTTCATTATAACATACCACTGCCTCTGTATGAACAAGGTTCCAGTCTGATCTAAAATGGGTGTCAGGATGTCTTGGGCAGTAAAGGTGGCTGGTGTGATCCTGACCATCATCATCCCACTGAATGCCAATCTTCTTCCTCCTCCTTTTGTCCCACTGCGTTTGCTGTGAAGTGTTCCAGAATGTCCATTGGTCTATACAATGTATGGGTCAAGCACCATATGCCCAGTGCGGCTAAGGCATGTACAAGGGTCCTTGACATGACCTCACCTACTGATCTGTTTGTTACCACAACGGACAATACTGCACTCTGGGACAACACGCTGGCCCTTAGTCACAGCAGACAGTTATTTAACTAAACACTACTTTCTGAAATAGGTGAAGGAAGGTAACTGGTCACCCCCACCTCATATGCTGTTGACCTACAATATGTGACAGCCGAAGACTTCATGCTCTGACAGCAGTACATCCCATGGGACTACCTTTGCTGTTACTACTTTCTCTCATTCAGATTTAGAGATGTCCATGAGGGGAATATAGGTTTACTGCAGCTGTTAACACTTCACTTGTCACAGCTGTAAAACACCATTAACATATTTATGAACAGAACACTTTAGCAATTCAGTGGTTAATTGTCAGTACAATCAATAATATCAATAATCAATATTATAGCTGATGACTTGTCAATTTTACTATTATTATTACTCATATTAAAAAAAACTATTAAAAGTGTTTCATATACTGTATTCGACGAACAATAAATGATTGCTCAAATATAGTGAGGCTTTAGCAAATAGGTGGTTCAAGCCAGTATTGTGCAAAGACTTTGTTTTACAGTTTACATAACCGTGGTGACAACAGATGTTCCACATTCAAACAATAGCTGTGACTATGTGTTTTAATTCTTTCAGCTTATTATGAATTTATTCACTTCATATGGTATACAACTCTGCAGTATGTTCCTGATGAGATGCAGAGAAATATGCCAGGCAATAAATCTTGCAACATATTGTTTGTGGTTTCTGTGATTAAATTCTACTATTGACTGATCAATGATACTATACATTAACGATCAGTATTACAATTGAACATTGGACATATTAATGTTGATTATTAGTCCCATGAGAGCTGTGTTAGCACAGTGGCTGGCACATCTGCCTGCTGGCCCGGTGGTCAAATTTTTGACCCCCTATTAAGGCAAGGATTTATTTTTATGACCAGGGATCTAAGGTGGACCCACGCTAAAATGAGTACCAGAATATGTTCTGGGGAATAAAGGTCGCCAGTGTAATAGTGTGCACATCACAAATAGAGTACTAATTAGTCTATAGAAACATATATGGGCCAGAATCATATATATAATACGCCTCAAGATGTGGAACAGGGTCCCTTACTGTTTTTGTTAGTCCAATAACACAACTGATAATCAATATTACTACTGATGACAGGTCAATTTTACTACTGACTCTCAATGTCACTATCTATGACTGGTCAATTTTACTACTGACTGTCAATGTTACTATCCATGGCTGGTCAAGTTTACTACTGATGATTGCTCAATATTGTGGTTGAAATGTAAAATTCCTAAACACTGGTGGCAATGCATATTTACAGGCTTAGTAATATTAATCTTTGTTAGCTGCATGCAACTGAACATATATTAGAATTATTCAACTAAACCAGACAAGCAAAGCTTACAGAGAAGGCCAAATAAGAGAATGTGTACACTATCAAATTAGTTTTGTAATCAGTATCATCATCATGTTCCACTTTTGCCATCAACTGTCATGGAGAGGAATAGTTGGCATTTCAGCACCCAATGGGTGACAATGGATAGTGTCATTCCAAGTGATTGTACAATGTCTTTGATGTCGTCAATCTATTTTCTTCTCGGGCACCATCTTGCTCTTGTAACAGATTTTCTTTGACATTAGTGCCAGTGCTGGTAGATGATGGTGTTGCATTCTAACGAGATGGCCGAAGCATTTAATCTTCTGCCTTTAAACATCTATGGCACAAGGTTCTGATCCCACTGTCTGTCTGATAACATAATTCCTTACTCGGTCTCGGATAGTGTATCAATAGACAAATATACACAAAATAAAATATCTTATACAGTACCAATAGCCACTATATATAGTAAGTAGCAGTTTATGCTGTTTCTATTCCCAAACTCTTGTACGTGCCTGAAGGCACACTGCCTCATATTTGTACAGACCAGTTTGGCACTCACAGGGTCATGTGACTAATACCACACAGTCTACTTTACACATTCTACTTTTTTCCCAGAACCCATTTTATGATGGGTTGACTTGTGAGCCCAGGTCAATGTTTAAATTCTGCCTCCACGTGAATGTGAACCCATGGTCACTGGGCTTATAGGCAAGCATCTAGCCAATACATTACTATGACCCTCTCAGTAACAGATACTTAGACTTAATTCTCCAGTTACACTACCCCCTCTGATTTTAAATCTAATTATTGAAACACTTTGCAGCTAAAAACAGTTTAAGCTGATATACTATTTTGTAATTATTTACAGGTGACTAGTGCAACAGTAAAAATTAAAGTTAGTTGCATGTCCTTTACAGGACTTAGCAGTCGACTCCAGCATTTTTTAGTTGTTCGTGATTCCTGGGCAAGTTTATGTTCAGTAGTTTGCAACAGTAAAGGAAATCCCATAATAGACTTTGCCCCAGGGGTGTGAACTGATAGGCCTTCACATATAGTAGGTCACAACAGGAAGAGGCAGGGTGACCAGCTCCTTTCCTCTCTATCTCCCACACATGCATGTGTGCATACACACACACATATATTATATACACAGACACATAATAACACACATGGGTGCACACCCACACATACAGACACAGCATTACGGTGTGTACAAATGTACAACACAAAGCAATGTACCAGGGTAATGAAACAACACATACCAAAACAACAAGCACAACTACAATGACAATACCTCTAGAGAAAACACAGCATGCAGACAAAATACTCCAGACTAAAGGGAAGCATCTGCCAATGACAGCCAAATGTATACACCACTGACAATATAATTTTGACAAAGAAATGAGTGGACGCCACGAATGAATGGATAGTTGCTGAAATGATGATTAGTGCTTGACTTGACTTGTAGAGAAAAAAAACTTGGACCTTATTCAACTGGCTTTCGTAGCATTGGTCATAGTTGAGGACAGATAGTTTTTGGGTTTTCTTTATCAGTTTTTTTCTTCTTTGCCAATATTTTCTCTCTTTTTATCAGCTGAGGTCCTTGCCATGCAGTTATATTTAAGCAGTTATCTCGCTGTGTGTCCATCTGATAGCGATGGTTCATTGCTTGCCTGTTTAAATGTTTTTCGGGTGCTAGTCCTTAGAATGGCTCACAGTCTACTTATTACTGCATTGTGCTTTTCTTGTTTTACGCATGTGATCCTAAGAAGGCCTAGCCTTAGAAAGACTCATCTGCTGTGTTAGTTGGTTTGCTATTTTCTTGGTGTTCTTTCTTTGATGATTCATGGAGTTGTTCTGAATATATAACACAAAAAGTATGTGTAGAACCCTTAACCCAAAACAATGCACAGGCTGCCTACATGCTGGTGATAATTTTTGTGAAGGTTATTCAAGACATCCATCCAATCAGTGTGGCAATAATAAATGTCTTCCAGTGGCCATTTTGTATCTGGATACATCCATGCAGCTAATATCTATGATTTATCTTGGATTGTAACATGCATAACATCCACTGGCCTTTCCTGTGTAGAACTGTTGAAATGTGTAGAGACCAGTTTATGGGCACCACCATTAAAATCCAAGAAATATTGCTCAACTCTTTCAGCCAAGCTTTTAAACCTGTTTCACTGACTTATTTCATGCCACATGTTTGCAGATGAAAGCACCAATGACTTGAGACTTATGCAGAAGAGGCCCCCCCCCCCCCCCCCCCCCCCCCCCCCCCCCGGAGAATGAAGCATATATGAACAGGTCTAACATCAAAGACAAACCATCATGGGATAAAGGCTTTCTAGCCGCAATGTTCTTCCTGTCACTTGTCATTGTGTTCCTTGAGGTAAAGATGACCAATTGCACTTTTCGTTTTTGTTGATTTACTTGTATTTGTACAGCTTTACTGCAGTTATGTTTTTGTTGATTTACTCACTGTATTTTACAGCTTTACTGCAATTAAATATTTGATGATTTACTCATATTTTTAGATCTTTACTGCAGTTTGTTGATGATTTACTCGCTGTATTTTTATAATTTACTGCAGTTATGTTTAGATTAATTTCCTCACTGTATTGTAACAGCTCTACTGCAATTCAGTTCAACTTATTTTATTTCTGGTCAGTGGGAATACTGCAACTGTTTAATGACAACAATTGCACATGTCAATGTTGCTGTAAAGGGAGTAGCTGAAAATTCTAACAGCTGAGAAAGTTCTCAACTTGGGAGATTCAGGCACAGAGGCTAAGTCAACCTTCAATAAAGTGCAAAACAGTGTATTAACTCATGAACTACCCAAACCACTGACAGTGCCATACCACATGCAGTTGGAGAAAACAATAAGACACAACTCATTCACATTTTTCTCTATCAGAAGAAAAAAATATACTAAGAATTGACAAACTACACCTGACATTACCCATGCCCCTCTGGTTGCAAATTATAAATACATTACTTCTGGCATACTGTTTGTTTGAATTATTAGTTAATGAGTTACGACACATCTAACACAGGGAATAGAGTCTCATTGAAATAGTTTCCGTTAGAGATGGATTTACTCTGCATGCTGTGTTCTTACTACAATATGAGATGGATTTACTCTGCATGCTGTGTTCTTACTACAATATGAGATGGATTTACTCTGTATGTCATGTTCTTACTACAATATGAAATGGATTTACTCTGCATGCTGTGTTCTTACTACAATATGAGATGGATTTACTCTGTATGTCATGTTTTTACTACAATATGAGACGGATTTACTCTGTATGCTGTGTTCTTACTACAATATGAAATGGATTTACTCTGCATGCTGTGTTCTTACTACAATAAGAGATGGATTTACTCTACATGCTGTGTTCGTATTATAATAAGAGATGAATTTACTCTGTATGTCATGTTCTTACTACAATATGAGATGGATTTATTATGCATGCTGTGTTCTCATTATAATATGAGATGGACTTTGTATGCTGTGTTCTTACTACAATATGAGATGGATTTACTCTGCATGCTGTGTTCTTACCACAATATGAGATGGATTTACTCTGCATGCTGTGATCTTACTACAATAAGAGATGGGTTTACTCTGCATGCTGTGTTCTTACTACATTATATGTCTTTTATGTGAACAGCATGGAATCACTTAGCTGTCTTTTTATGACACATTTAAACAAAATACTCCAGAAAGATGTTCAAATCATTAAGCTGATTTCAAAGTTGAAGAAAGAACTGAATAACACATCCCTCCCAACAAGGTGTTACAGCCTGAGCGGAATGAGGATGGATTATGTTCAGTGCTTCAATTAAAGTATAGCTTTGGTAGTGCAGTGGTTACATTAGGTAGCAGTGATTTCCTTTCTATAGTAATGGACTTTTGGAGCTGTATGATACGATACCAACAGAGCTATACTGACCATGATACCAGCACAATTCATTTGTACCAAAATACTAGCAGAGACGTACTGATGATAATACAGGCACAGCTATATGGACAATACCAGCAGAGCTATATTGACCACGATAATGGCAGAACTCAATCAATCAATCATGTGCCATGCCGGAAAGCGTGGGCGGTCATGACTCACCATTTCACTCAATCACCAGAGTCGTGGATCAGCTCAGTGTTCCTGTCTCGGCCATGCCATATGGCCAAGCCATCCATCCAGGTATTTACTTCTCGGTCTTCCTCTTGGTCTCTTCCCTTCGATCTTGCCAGTTGTCACCAAGTTCTCCAATTCATTTCTTCTCACAAAAACTGTCATTTACTACCAATATAGTACCTTGCGGTGTATGGCAGAAGGGTCTTTGAGTCTGAAGAATTAAGGCTGCCTGGCTAGTGGAGTCATCGCGAACTGTGCAGGTTAGGATTTTCCTTTTGCCCCCGACAGAAAAAAATCCCACACCTTACTGAGGGATCAAACCCGGGTCTCTCGAATGAGAGTCCGGAATTCTAGCCACTCAGCCAGTCGCTCCTCAACATCTTCTTCTCATAACATGTCCAAAAAATGTTAATTGTCTACATCTAATTTCTCTAATCAATTTACAATTTTCATTTGTCTCCTGGAGTACTTGATCATTGGGTTTTCTGTCTGTCAATGGTATTCTTTGCATTCTCCTCAGAAACCACATTTCTGCAGCCATCAGATGTTTTTCAGCTTGACTGCTCATTGTCCAAGTAACATCTATACAAAAGAACAGGCTCAGTGTAGTACCTCAACACACTTTTTCTCGTTTCAATTGACATCTTTTTATTGGTCAGAATGTTTTTCATCTTGCTAAAGGCTACTTTTGCCATGGCAATTCTTGTTCTAATCTCTTCAAGGCATCTCCCATCAGATGTTATGACTGTTCTGAGATAATTGTACCGATTCACTTGTTGAAGAGTATTCCCATTTACTTGTATATTACAATGTGGTATTTCGTTCTTCCTAGAACTACCTTGACCATAATACTGAAAGAGCTATATTGACCATTATACAGACTGAGATATATTGATGTCTTAAAGGCAATTATGAATAATCTAACCGGACAATTAATATTATTCCTATTGTACAAGGGGGTTTCAACTGAAAACCTTAAATGTTCTTTTTGGGGGTGAATATAGTATGAAAAAGTAACGAAAAAATGTATCATTTTTCGATGTAGTCACCACTGCATTCAATGAAAGTCCTCCAGTGCAGATAATAAAGTGCTTGGATTCTAGTAGAAAAAAAATTGTCTTGGTCACGTGTGTAACCACTCATGCATCACCTGCTGTATCTTTTCACAGAAGTTTTTAAACTTCCTACTCCACTCATACACTGAGTGTAAGCGAGTTTTGTTTCCCTATTGTCTTCCATTCTTTCTATATGCCCCAGCCATTGTAGTCTATTAGCCTTCATGATACCAGTGATTAGCGGGGACTTAAACAGAGAATAAATGTCTTTGTTACTTCTTCTTTTCCACTCTCCACTTGGACTTGGGAGTCCTGGTCAATTTTATTTTAAATCCCCACGATTAGGGTTCAAACATATGATCACTGGGCTAGCAGGCAAAGATGCTAGCCACTGCAATACCACGGCTCCTAATTCTTTTTGGACTTGCTCAAACTGCCCAATTTTTACAAGATGACTTGGGAATAAATTATGGGGCATGATTGGTAATAATAATTTAAAGTACACTGCTTCAGATCAACTTATAACTTGCTTGCTTGTGTTCGTTGGCTTGAGCTCCAACGTGAAGTCCTGTATGTCGGATGAAGACATCCTGTTGTCCAACATCAGTGTGATGTCATACAGGACCTGAGTTTTGCGTGAGTATCCGTTGTCCCATGTCTGGCTTATTGGTGTGCAGACTGGTGGTTCCTCGCCGTACAGGCAGACACTCTCCGACTTCGGAGGAATCGGCGATCCTACTGACTTTAGCCAGGACCCCGAAGGGACCTGTTGCCCAGGACGCTCGACGAGGACGCGTCAATAGGTCTTGGCCAGTATATAACCCGGCCCTGGTGCCTTGGAAACACCTCTGCGTCTTATAACTGAAACTGTCAACATATTGATGACCAGAAGTGACTTGCAGAAATACTGGAATGGAATGCGAGCCATGTATTATACTTAATCTACACTTGTAGAGTCAATTACTGGTGCCACTGTAGGTGAAGTTTGGAACATTTAGAGTGACTTTTTTTTAAGGGTGACTTTTTTTTAGCCACTTAAGTGGTACAAGTTATGTGAAGAATTAATATGAATGAAATATTAAAATGGCCAATTGTCTTTTCATTAAAAGAACAGAAAAGATCAATAAATATTTGACTTTTATTTGCTAATTCTACGGAAGTTAGTACTTAACCAAGAACATTTGAACTGAAATGATATTATTGTTAGGAAACTGTGCAATGTTTTTAATCTGTCAGTGTGAATATTGAAAATAAAACACAATATTTCTTCCTCCAGATCATGATATTTGTTTTTAAAAAAATGGCAAGATGAACCTTACTGAACATATTCGTACATAGAAATATAAAACATTCTCAATGCAGGCAATAAAGTTACAATAAAATCAAAATCAAACAAATAGAACAAAAACAAACTAGGATCCAAATACTGCAAGGGTTAAAAAAAATACTATTTCTTGCCATTGGTCATGGTCTTTTTCTTCATCCAGCTGTTAATTCGACTGCGGCGGGCCCAGGCATAAATCTGCTCCCGTTGTCTCTCAGAGATCTGATTATAAATACTGTCAGATTCCCTGCTCTCCTCTGTTGTTGGATTGAATGGACAGAGAAAAGTTGTATGATAATACTCCAGTGTAGATATCAGGCATGTAGTTTATCGCTTCTTGGCACCGTAACTCACCTAGTGTTTGTATGTGTTTCACATCTGTTTTAACAATGTTTTACTTCATCAAACGTGACTGCTAGCCACCCAAACCCACCCCTACATAACCGTCGGTCCCCAAACTTCAAGTGTCTTCAACTAATCTCTCGAAGGGATTACGTAATGAAATGAGTATACGATCGACTTAAACCAGCTGTAAACCAAACATTCTTTGCTGCTGAACCAATGCTAAATATAAAACCAGATATAAAACCAGTTCGATACATACTCCATCTGTAAGAGAATCATTGTCTCTGTACACCAAATCAAATGGCATTTATCAATTCCAATGTGAGTGCTAAGCAACTTACATGGGTAGAACAGAAAGACAATTAGCAAATTGAGTAGCCAAACATATACCAGTATGTGGAAAAGAGAGTTAATCAATGTCTGATCACTTGACAGGCTATAAAATACCTTCCTCAGTGATTCCTCAAAACCTCATAAATTACGCTGATAAACAAAGAAAAAGAATTTCATATACTGTATTCGATGAACAATAAACGATTGCCCAAATATTGTAAGGCTTTAGCAATTAGCCAGTTCCATCCAGTTTTGTGTGAACAGAAAGAGTTTGTTTTAAATTTGAAATAACCGTGGGGTTAACAAATCCTCTATATTTGAACAATATCTGTGACTATGTGTTTGAAGTATTTCACCTCAAGTATTATTAATTTATTCACTTCAAATGATGTATAAATCTGCAGCATGCACCTGATGAGATGCAGCAAAATATACCAGACATTAAATTGTGCAACATATTGTTTGTAACTTCTGTCTTTAAATTCACTCAGGGAATACATTACTTTGAATTTCTTTACTTTGTTTTAACTGTCATCTACTGTCTATAGTGTCTTGCGATGTAGGACAGGGGGTATTGAGCCTGAGAAATTAAGGCCTCCTGGCTAATGCAGTTGCTGCAAACTTGTGCAGGTTAGGGGACAGAAAATAATCCACACCTCATTAAGGATTTGAACCTGTCTCCCAAAGGAGAACCCAGCATTCTAGCCACTCCTCTTTTTTTTTTAAAACAAACATGAATATGACCTTGTTTGGAAGAATAATTTTTTACTTCAACCCTAATCACATATTAATTTTGTCACTGCTGGCATTTCCCTAGGTTACTTATGTATCAATGTACTCCTATTTCCTGAGTGCTTGTCTAACTTGTCCTTGGACTGGCTAACATTAATTCAGTACAAAATATGGCTGTGCTGGAGAATAATAGCTGGAATTAACTGTTTACAACAATTCTGTGACTTCCATTTCACATGTAAGGCCTACACCGGTCTGTACAGCTACAATGAACATTTCAAGTAAGCATAAACAACGTTCCCAGAGCTTTCCTACTTTTGACTTCATGCTCTAAGAATCCTACATGAAATAAATATATTACACAAAGCCAGGGAAATCACTACTCACTTCATCCCAACCTGGAAGCCTCCACTGTGATTATTTCTTTAACTTTGGGAGCTTCCAGTGATTGATATCATGTCTCACGATTATCACCTGCCCTGGTGTTGGTGATAGTATTTATCCATATCCTATATTTTTGACATGTCATATCTCATGATTCCACGCCATACTGTTAACTCGTCTAAACTACACTTTGGGAACACACAGATAGTGGGTAAATTTTCAAACACATTTATGAGAAAAATTAAAGAATCATTAGAAATTTAGAGGTTAGGCCAACTTTAAAAAAAAACATGTTCAGATAGGCACTATTTGTAATAATTCATATCTTAACAGAGTGATGTGCAATCAAGAGACACAACATGTCAAGAACACAGAGGATATGCATGTTTGGAGAAATACTGTCACTGATAAATAGGCAGAAGTTATCACAAGGAACCGAAAATGCTTAAAACTGTTTTTAAAACACACATACAGATTCCATTTCTGGATAAAGAGTGTTGATTTACTAATTTTCTGTGATTTATGTATTTTTATGTAGGATTCTTAATGCCTGAAGATGAGAGTAGGACAGCTCTTTAATCATCGCTTAGTTGAGTTGTTCATTGTGATTGTATAGAGTAAGAAAGTCTTTACAAACAAGCTGGAAATCAAACAAATACAGTTAGTTGTTATGAAATTCACACACATTGTTTCAGTCTTCTAAGAATATGATTCGAACAGGCAATATCACTGCAAACAGAAGCTGAATGAAACACACAAGCTGAGTGAAATGAGAACTACAAGCAATAACGCTAACTGCAAACAAAAGACAACTTAAGACAACTCAAGGAACACCTGAAATACAATATCATTAGCTTAGCCACTTATGAACACATAACTGTAATGCCAATGCTTTAACATTTAAATAAATGAACAGTTATAGAAGCACTGTTACTAGTTATATACCACTAAGAGCAATTGCTCATAGTGTTGGATAGCAGAGCTGCCAAGATATATACAGAAATAGAGGAATAGTGGTCAATGCATCTGCTTGCCAATACACTGGACCAGAGTTCTGTCTTTATATGTATGTGTGCATATGTAAAGTGTATAATGATGGCAGACATGAAACAAAAAGAATAGGAATGGCCAAAATACATTCAACAATGTGAAAAAAAAATATTAATATCTAGAGAGGTGGTAAACAAGAAATTAAAAACGAGAACAGTGAAATAAAACACACGCACGCACGTACACACACAACCCGACTCCCCACATTGTGCAAGCAGCTTTGGGCAGAGAAGCGCAATTGGGAAGTGTGGGGAAATGCAACCTAAAGACTAAATAGTCATGGCAGGGCAGACCAGGTTCTAAGTTTTGGTGGCAACTGGTCTAGGAACGAAGCTCCGACAGGCGGACAGGATAGAGCATTGCTTTGTTGATCCAGCATCTTCTGCAGCTTGTCTTGTTCCACATGTATTGGTGTTATCTTTCCTCTGGAGTAAACTAGACCAAGTGAGAGATCATGCTTCTTGGGCAACACATGGTCTCTACAATTCAGCCCACGGTTTGTGCTATTTTTGAAGCATAATGTAACAAACTATCGCCTGTCAAGAATGCAAGGTGCCAGTAATACATATACCCAACACAACTGTAAGGTGGTTAATATGGACAATAAATAAGCAATCTAATCTGAACATGAAATTCACAATTGGAAATGTATTTTTACAGAAGAACAGGTTGTACTTCATGGAAGCAAAAAATAAAATAAGAAGAAGAAGTTTAGAGGAAGCTGATGAAAGTAATAACACGAGAGATAAGAAGACAATGATAAAAGTTGTAAGACATCAAAAGATGGACGAACAGCATTCTGTTGGAGTGGACAACAAACGTGAGAGACAGAAAGTGTTGGAGGTCCATTATAGCCATCTTCAGACTTATTTTGGAGATGGCACTTGACTGCTTGATATTGTACATAAAACAGTGTAAATTAAATACTAAAATAGCCAACATGATATTTGTATATTTGGAAAAGCTATTCAAAGCAAGATATTTGTTACTGGCCTATGCTAATGAAAAGCTGCAAAGCTTTCAATTATAAGTGATACATTTTAAGACCGTCCCAATCATATTTCATCAAAGAAATGCAAGATATTCTAGACATTGGTGGAATGTTTTGGCACAGCTGCAAAAATGTTTCTGGATGTCACACAGCTAGATATATTGTGCAGTGACATGTTAGAAAACAAACAAAACAGAAAAGCTTCATTTTTGTCCTCATTCTGAATATTATAAAATAGAATAAACTAAGTCCCAAAGCAGGAACCTTCTGAGAGTCTATACAGTGTCCGGACCATCACATTGTGTGGGCCTGAATGCATGGAGGAACATACAGGCCAGTTTTTCCCTCTCTTAGCTTGGATAGAGGAAGTGGCTTGAATTCATCAAACATTTGTTACTGTCATTTCATATGAGGTTATTCTTAGCGTGGATACACTGATGTCATTTGTGCAATTGAACGAGTTGAATTCATCAAACATTTGTTACTGCCAGACAACAAGCACCGGCACAGAACACTTGTCTATTTGTGCAAATGACGGAATAACCTGATATGAAATGACAGTAACAAATGTTTGATGAATTCAACCACTTCCTCTATCCACGTGTAACGATATCTGCTGAAATTAAATATGTCTATTCAATACATGAGTGCAAAACTACTAGGTGCATGAGTGCAATCATGAAAGGCATTCATAATTGCTCTTAAGAAAAACAAAAACATAATTATGCATGAATGCAGAAGAATCAAGGCGGGTGCAAAATATATAAATCAATCAGCTAGAAAAAGTAGAAAGAAATCAGTAGTTATTTCAGTGCCAGCTGTACTAGCATAAGAGAAAGAAATCAGTAGTTATTTCAGTGCCAGCTATACTAGCATAAGAGAAAGAAAAAGTCCTCATACCTCTAATGTTTGAGTTTGAAGGTGCTGTTATATGTAATATTTTAAAATCATTTGAACACTGCAGAATGACCAGACAGAGCAACATAAACATATCCTTCACATAATACCTGTAGTATGCAATGTAGACATTGCATGTGAATTATATTAGTTAGTGTTAAATGTATGAAGCATGATGACCTTTACTGCATGTCTGGTACTGAAGGTGCAAAGTCTCCCCACCTGACTACAGATTAGTCACAGTTTGGGGAGCCTAAGAAGACTGATCAGCCAACACAGAACTGGTGCTGCTATTTGCTACATGCTGAGGGAGATACTGAGGAGGGGATCTGAACACTTATGGACTACTAGTTCAATGTATGATGAGGATGATCAGTTGACTGACTGGTCAAATTAACAGTCAGTGGTTGCTGTTTTTTTTTCCGGACAGCTCTGGGGTCAACCCAGCCTCATAACAATGGGTATCAGACAATTTTCAGAACGTTCTTGGAATCATCTAGGAAGGAAAGATGAGGAAGGGAACTGGACACCGCAGCTCATTTATTAAATCCTAGAATATGCGACCTTGCAGAATCAGTGCTAATCTGGTAAAGTATGCACCTAATGAGATGCAGTGAAATATGCCAGAAAACACACTATGCAATCTTTTGTTTATGGCTTCTTTGTTTACATTCAAAAACTTTGTTCAAGCTTGGAACAGTGGCAACCTCATATTTTAGTTCCTAAATGTTAACTGCATATCACAATCAGTTAAGAGTAATTTAAGAGATATTATTTGACTTGTTCTGTTGTTTTTTAACTCCTAGTTTATACTGTTGTTTCTAATATTCTGGAGAATTCTTCTTGCTCACTTCTGAACTACTAAAAGCTGACCAATATTTCAGAGATTTCATATAGATTTGTCACCTTTTGTGATTGGTTAGTTTTAATGAGCTCCTAATTCATTTTGTCCTGGTCATAGTCCCATCATAACCACATAAGATGGGTCGGTCGTCCGACATGTGAGAAGCTCATGGGCCTTTACAGCTTGGGCCGGAGGGAGAATTGTGAAGGAGGACTCTGGTGCTTTCACTGAAACCACAAGTAGCCTGACCATGGAAGTCATGGCAGTAAGTAAAGCAATAACATGGCTCGAGACACAGACATTCACTAGGGCTTGTTTCCTTAGCGACTCAATGAACATGATCAAGAGGATAGAGGAGGGGTCAATCCGAAGAGAATGGTTGCTGCCTCTGAAGCGGTCTTGGCTGGCAAAGATTAGTTTCATCTTCGTGCCAGGGCATGCGGGAGTACAAGGAAATGAGCGGGCTGACAAGCTCGCAGGTGAGGCTACTGTGGAGGGCGGACGCGCCATGGACCAGGCTGACATTCTGAATGCTCTACGAGAAGTGAGACTTTTGCGAGAACCAAGTGATGACTGTGAATCTACAACCATGGCCAGACTGCGGGAGCAGCAAATTAAAAGAGGGGTGGCCAAACAAGAATACTACACAGGAAGCCAAAGAAGATTGATAAACCAACACAGAACTGGCGTCATTAGCCGCTACACGCTGCGGGATTTGCTGAGGAGGGGATCCGAGCACTTATGGACTGAATGGTTCGATGTGCAATGAGGATGACCTTTCGACTAACTAACTAACTAACCACATATAACACCAATGTTATTCTATGAACTTAAAAAAAAAAAAACATAAAAACTGCTAGTAAAATTTCAACCAAAATGTGGAAAGCCTGAAGACCTCTAAATGTTAACTGTAACAGTTGTTCAAAGGCTAAAGGGTAGCGGCAATCCCCTAGCAGATACTGACGTTGGGGGTGTGAAGTCTTAAGCTATCACCTATTCTAAGTCTCAACATAATGAGCTGAGTGGCCAGGTCAATGTCACTTCAACTTTCCTGGACAAGAGGAAGATTTCAACAACAAAAATCATGTTGGTAAAGAGGTAACACAGAAATATAACTTTCAATATCAACAGCTGCATAATTAGCCCATGAGTGAAACTGCTTCTTACCACAATGTATGAAACAGGTGGAAGAATCATCAATCGTTCCATACTCCAATTAGTGGACAGCCAGCCAGCCAGCCAGCCAGCCAGCCAGCCAGACAGACAGACAGACAGACATGCTGTTAACAGTATAAAGACACCCTTTTAAGTTGTGTACTTGGGTGAGCAAAGACTCTATGAGCTACTAACAGACAGTTATGAGACAGCCTACAGCATTCATATCATTGTTACATCATCAGCTTGTGTACTGAGCCAAACATAAGTGATTGACATTCCATAAATGTGTTTGCTGGTGCATGCTAACTCAACTTAGATGGGACAATGATCATGACATATACATGAGAGAATGAGGGCCTACAAATATAACTGATTGTAAAGATATGTTATCTTTGTCTGCTTGTCTGTCTATCTGTCTGAGAGCAAGCAATATGATAAAGAAGAAAAAGATGCAGTGGTATAAAGAAGAGGAAAAAGAAGAAACATGTGATTGAAAACAAGAACAAAAGGAAATCAGATAGCAGCAGACAGAAAAATGTCACTGTTTAGAAATAAAATTAGTCACAAGGCATAATAATCTCCTCTATAACTAAGACATGCAGTAAGGCATCAAATTTGTAAATTCAAAAAAGGCATTAATTACACTTCTGTTTTGTCAACAGACAATCTCAAACAAGAAGACAACTCTAAGCAAAAAGCACACTGAATGAAAAGACAGGGAGCTAGTCATAGAGTTACCTGCAGACAAGGCCCTTGGGCGGGCACTCGCTGTACTGCTGCTATGTAATGTGCTTAAAAATGCTGTGACAGCAGTGGAAAAAATGAACCAGTTAGAGGGTCTCTTTACATCAGAAATGTGTGTCTGTCTGAAGGGTGTAGACAGATCAGGTTGTTTACTTTACATCAGAAATGTGTGTCTGTCTGAAGGGTGTAGACAGATCAGGTTGTTTACTTTACATCAGAGAATGTGTGTCTGTCTGAAGGGTGTAGACAGATCAGGTTGTTTACTTTACATCAGAAATGTGTGTCTGTCTGAAGGGTGTAGACAGATCAGGTTGTTTACTTTACATCAGAGATGTGTGTCTGTCTGAAGGGTGTAGACAGATCAGGTTGTTTACTTTACATCAGAAATGTGTGTCTGTCTGAAGGGTGTAGACAGATCAGGTTGTTTACTTTAAATTATAAATGTGTGTCTGTCTGAAGGGTGTAGATAGATCAGGTTGTTTACTTCAAGGACAATATACAAATGTATTGTCTGTTCGTGATTTACTAGGTCAGTAATTTGCCATTGCTTCCTGAACGGCCAACACTTCCTGCCATCTAAATCAATTTGGAAGCAATCTTCCAATGGTCCGGAGCTGATTTTAACCACTCGACTCAGTATGTCGAGTGATTGTGAAAACTGCGTTTTATTAACCCTTAAGCCACAAACACCTACTATAAAAAGAATACATTTCTTTAAAGTGGCTGAAGCTGAAATCTGAACTACAGCAGCAATAAAGGGAGTAAAGTCCAGTCCATAATTGAAACAATGGAGTACAGATTAATCCAGTGACACCATTAAATAGTTCAATATGTATATTATAACAGTCAGCATGAGAGAGTTCATCAACTCACACAAATATTAACTAGAGATAAGTTAAAGGCATCCACTGATAGCCAGGGATTGGGACAGAATATATTGCATTCAATCACGGTTGAAACTGTCCATCATTGCCCCGATTTCCACCATTTCAGATCACACTAGAAGACTGTCAGCTCTGTGCATGAAAACTCTATAGCACCAACATTGGCACATGAACACACATATAAATATATAGGACCATCCCTTACCTCCACTCCTTATTCTGGTATAGTTTTGTACACTATTTCTATTCACAGAGTCGAGTATAACTATACACTAACATAAAGGACCATTTTCCAAAACCTTACCACATATTGGGTATATCGTGCTAGCCCCATATTTACATAGACCAATCGACACTCGAATCCATGATGTGGTCACTATCAAACTGGCCGCCTTTATTTCCATAACATTTCTGGTATCCATTTAAAGCTATGCCAACCTGGCAGTCCAGGTTAATTTAACAATAATCCTGTCTCAAAGCAGGATTTGAGCACATGTCCACTGGACAAGCAGGCATGTAAGTGCACTAGCCAATCTGCCACAAAACCTCCCCCCAAAAAAAAGATTAATACTAAATATTAAACCATAAACACACACATTCACATATGCACGTACACAAGTAAATTATATACACATAAGAAAAGCTATTTCTGAACATAATTGAAATAAAATGAAAATAGTAAATTCAAATAGATATTAGAAATCTATATTACAAATAACTGTGATCAAAATAAATTGAAAATAGCAAACTGGATGATACTATTAATCTCAAATTAGAACTATTACTAACACTGATATCATTTATATTAACAGCATGGACTGTACCCAGCTTCAGTATCTCATAGTACAACTGTTAATAATTTTGATCCAATAATGTCCAAACAGTGTATTGTAGAAAGTTTTGGTAATTTAATTTTGCTACCTTTCAATTCTAATTAGAATGCAAACATTCTTGTATACTATTAGGAATGTATTATGATCCACAAGAAATATTCCAGAGCACAATAAACAAAAGTAAAAAAAAAAATGAAAGAATGAATTAAAGAAGTGCTGAAAACAAAATGTGTCCAATAAAACAAATATAGAAGCTTTGTATACTTGTGTACACAATTAACAATGGGGTTTGTCTAAGCAAAAACTATAATTATTAAAAACTACAACACACATGTATATATATATATATATATATATATATATATATATATATATATATATATATATATATATATATATATATATATATAAACGGACATTAACAGACAAGATAGTTAATTGATAGTCCACCAAGAGAACGTGATGGTCCTGACAATGATGCTTCAGGGATTAGTTTAATTTATTTTTGTTTTTAGTATCCTCTGTTTTCCAATGACAATACTGGCTGTGTGAAGTGCTCGTACCCACTCACATTATTCACTACTGATATTTTAGATAAGTAAAGGGAAGCAGATGGCAACACGTGGGAACTGTTTCCTTCCTTGTGGGGCAGGCTAATTTCACCGAAGTGTTCAGGCATTTTCTAGCCCATGGACATTTTGATAGTCAGTGTCTGTGGCTTAGAGGTAGTGCATTCTTCTTCTTCTTCGTTCATCCGGAGTTTTTTTTTCGGACATGATTGCGTTGTGCCTGTTTACAGCAGAGCTGCGTTCTTGCGCCGTTAGGCCGACACATCCGACTTCTGCGGGCATTTTTTGACCGGGTTAACCTTCCCGGGGGTAGTGCATTCAATTTGACAATACTGGGTTCGAAGTCAGCAACAGATGATTGATTTGCCAGCAGACTATCTTTTGATGATTTTCACAATGGTATGAGTGTCAGTCATTCAGACAACAACGGCAAACTAGTGAACGTAAAACTGCATAGAGAAATCACAATCAGCCAACACATGCTGGGGTTAATTGTGACATCCTGTACAGGACATGCAGCAAAACATGGACATACCTACAGTCACATGTAACAGAATCCCAGCAGTGAGTTATATATTTGTATAGTCTTCCTGGCTCCCTTGGGAGAAGTTTAGACAAAGTGATTAAAGGTTAAACCCTGACCAATGAATCTCTCCTGCAGGCTGGACATTCAATGTTAGGTTGCCACCACAAACGGTGTAAATAGAATTCATAGTTAAGATAAAAAGACAATTTCATTGGACTTATTGTCATATAAAAAAAACTATGTTCAATCAGTAAGAAATGGTCTGATTTTAGCAGTGAGAATGTTCTTGTAAACATGAGAAATTAAATTCAATTAAACAGTAAATTTTATAATATTTTCCAGAATTAAGTCAAAGAAGAATGTAGAAAGACTACCAGATACTGCAGTAGAAGGGAAGTATAGGGCAGAGATGGCAGAGCCATTACAAGACAAATCCAGTGGCAGGATCTTGCTATGGGTATGTGAAGAATTAGGACCAAGGCAATTTGTAGGCCTGTGTGCACAGAGAAAAGGTGGTCAGTCTTTCCCTCCATAGACAATGTTGAGCACAGGCACTGAACCTTCATCCAGCCATGCAGAAGTCATTATCAGGGCAACGTCCTATATCATACAGAAGGAAAAACAATTGGTGTGTCTTGTCAGTCTAAACACATTTACATCTAGCAGTCAGTCAGAACTGATTAGCAGTAACACACAAATTGTTGCTTCAAGGACATGTGTGAGTGCATTAGCAAGAGAATACTGCGAACGAATCACCATGTGATATTTAATTTTATTAATTTTTTCTTTTACAAATAAGGAACCAGAGAATAGTATGCGTACCCCCAATTTTATTTTAGTATATTAAAAATCTTGGCGTCTCAGATAAGGCCTACAAAAAACTGGGTGGGCCTATGTGTATATTAAAAATGTTCCAGCAGTTGGAGATTGACAAGAGTAGACTGAAAATGCCACTGCAGGCTAAATTTTAAGAATAAAAACAGAGTAGTTATTACAAATGCAGTTCTGATGTATGCACATTTGGATACTTGTTAGTGTTAAAAAGTTTGTGCACCATGTGTCTTCCTCTATGTGTGATCTATGGAAAGAGACGGGAACACTTATGGAGTTCTTTACAAACTAAGTCATTTCTGAACAGGCTGTCACAGAGAAGTAAAAAGAAAGTTAATGGGTGTGAATCCACATCAGGGCAGATTGTAAAAATTGATCTGGGTTCGCGGGTTGACCCAGCACAAAACAGGTACCAGGAAATATCATGCAAAGTAAAGGCGGCCAACATGATTCTGACCACATCACCCATTTAGTGCCAATTAAAAGTTAGTTGCATATCCTTTACAGGATGTCGCAGTCAACACCAGTATGTTTTGCTGTTGTGATCTCTTGGCAAGTTTATGTTCAGTAGTTTACCAATATTTCTGAATGTCCGACACCCATATCATTTCGTAAAAAACTAATGCAATGTGATCTGCTGCCAAATCGCCTGAAGCTGTGTTTTGAACGTGGGTATACGGGATTAGAGCTGCGTTCATAACACCCTTCACCATGGAGCCAGTGCCAATTCGTCTATAAAAATATGAGTCCAGCACTATATACTCAATGTGCCTTAAAGTATGTCAAAGTGTGTACTTTTATTACTTACTTAAACAGCACACGGTTTACAAACCAGCTTGGGGGAGGGGGCGGCAGGGTGCACATATATGTGTGTGTATGTGTTCGTCCAGATACGCACTTTGTTAATTCAAACGACCCAGCAACAAGTAAACACTGTTATCAAAATCTGACACACACAAATCGGTAATAAACATTCAGCTGGATGTTAAGTACAACTGTTATTGGAGAGAGATCTTTCAAACTATTGGTTGGACCACCTGAAGTATTGTCAATTATTGCTGGCCCAAAATGCATGCCACTCTAAGTGACTTGTAATATAGTAATAACCAAGAAATGAATTGTTGTAGGAATACAATAAATATTGCAATTTCTTTCTTATAAAGTATTTACCATCTCTTAAATTGCTGTAAAGTGTGTATCTCAAGCTGGCAAACAGCTACATTCCTTTCATATAATACTTGGTTACACTGTCTGATTACACAAGTGAAAGATAGGGCAATCACAATCAACACCAGCACATAAGTGATTTCAAACAATGAGGGGTCAAGTCAACAAGAAAAAACACACATGATACAGGTATATAGGGTCATGTTACCTGTAGGTGGCAGGTCCTCATCAGCCTCATCAATAGAGATAGGTGCCAACAGTGATCCTGGCAGTCGAATGGCTAGGAGAGGATGAGACGAGGACAGATAAATAGTCAAATGCACCGTGAACACTACTTGCCATTATAACAGGTAATGGTAGGCTCACAGCAGATACTGCCATTGGGGTGGGATCTGTTGGGCCTTCACATATTCTAGGCCATGGCACATGAGATGGGGTGTCAATTTCCCTTTCTTTTCACCCTTCCTTCCCAGAGAATTACCAGAAATTCTGAAAATTGGCAGGTATCCATTTCTATGAGGTTGAGTCGGACCAGGAGCTGAACTGGTCAGAAAAAATAATCCTGCCTCTGCTAGGGACTGAACCCAGATCACTGTGTTGACAGGCTCCAACCACTATGCCAGTGGCTTCACTTTTTGTTATATAATAATACAAATGGTAATGGTAGTCCCGAGATCGTGTCATGCTGGTTTTAACATGTTGGTAAGGGAGCCGGGTGTTAGAAAGCAATGGCATACTACTGAACGTAAAAACAAAACTTGCCAAGACATCAACAACGGCAGTAAAATGCTGGTGTTGACTGCAATGTCCTGTAAAGGTTATGCAATTTTTAAAAAAAAAATGGTAGTCCCATGACAGAAACTGCCACTGGTTTTTCTTCTTCTTCTTCTTTTGCATTCGTCCGGAATGTTGTTTAAGATGTAATTGCGTTGTGCCTGATTACAGCAGAGCTGCGATATTTGAACCTTTTGGTCGACACATTCGACTTCTTCGGCATTTGTTGGCCAGGTTACCTTCTCGGGTACTGGAGTTTTAAAGGTTACGCCTTCAAATGTTCGAGGCCATCTGATAATGAGGAAGTGTTGTCAATAATCTTCTTCAAGTGTCTGTTTGGGAGCAGACACTGGCTATAAAGACTTTCCAATATTTTCTGATATTTTGATGATGTTTATGTTGCTCGTATCATTAAGAGTTGAGTCAAGAACTGACATCACAGCACTCGGTACATACCCATGCGTGCTCTGTCCTCATCTTCAACAGCCAGCGAAGGGTCCTAATACTAAAGGTATCAGCAGCAGTCTGGCCTTTCTTTGGAGTCCTGAGTGTCTGCCAGATCCTCCCTGTATTATTTGTCACCGAGCTGTTTAATATCTTCCCGTCTTCCTCTGCCTCTCTTATCTAGTATTTTCTCACATAAGGGTAATTTATTTATTTAAAAAGCCTTATTACAAACCTTTGGGAACAAAGTTTTAAGACGCATCTTTGGACCCATTAGGGATACACAAAGTGGAGAGTGGAAAAGAAGAAGTAACAAAGACATTTATGATCTGTTTAAGTCCCCGCTAATCACTGGTATCATGAAGGCTAATAGACTACAATGGCTGGGGCATATAGAAAGAATGGAAGATAATAGGGAAACAAAACTCGCTTACACTCAGGAAATAAATAACCATAGACCCCGAGGTAGACCAAGAAGACGGTGGAGAGATAATATATATACACACAGATCTACAAGCACTTGGAATCAACAACTGGCAAGAGAAGGTCAACCAGAGAGACGAATGGAGACGGATTGTATCTGCAGCAAAGAACCTCAATGGCTCGGAACGCTGAAGAAGAGAAGAAGGGTAATTTGACTATTTCACCTGTTCAGTTGATATTTCACATAAATGTCCATTTGCGATTGTCTTATTGTTCTGATGAAGGTTCTTGAGTCATGGCACACTTGCCAATATACTATGACATGCTTTACAGATTAAGTCAGCACCACTAGATAAAATACCTGGGATATTGGATTGTTGTGATAAACTTATATAGTCTCATTGCTGCTGTTGTTTTTATAATACATGGTTATCCAACCTTGTTTCTTCATGACTACATGCTCTTAGTATGGTGTGATGGTAGTGAACTGGATAGCATGCTTGCCCACCAGCCTGGAGGACATACGTTCAAATCTTGTTCAAAAAGGGGATGTTTTTTCACTGACCTGGGCACCCAAGCCAACTCAGGTAAAAATGGGTAGCAGGAAATTGTCTGGGAAGTAAAGGCAGCCTGTGTGATATTGACCACATCTAAAAAAGTGAGGCAAGCACCATATACCCAATATGCCTCAAGGTGTGAGCAGAGGTCCTTTACTTGTCACTAACATGCTCAGAGTGAACGTTTACGAGTGCTGCATCACATCTTTACTGACCAAAAATACCGCCAAAAACACAAAGCAACACACAAGTTGCAGTGAGTATGAAACTGTTGGAGATAGCTGTGGTAACTTGTAGTTGATCTATGAAAGTGCCAGTCATTTAAAGAGACATGGTTAATGGTTTCATGAGAGTGAGAACAATATCTGCAAAGCTGTCGTTGACAGGGATTGTTACGGTTTAAGGTACTGGTTATTTAAAATCTATTGATTCTAGCACCGGTCTCTCTGGTTAGCAGCTTTCTCCGTAACCCCGAATACTCTCATGGTTGACGTGAGCGCACGAGAATTGGAAGCGGTTCAAGTCGCTCAGAAAGCAATGGCAAACTACTGAGCGTAATCTTGCCAAGAAATCAACAATCAGCTGAAAGATGCTGATGTTGACAGCAATGTCCTGTAAAGGATATGCAAAAAAAAAAACATTGAATCTAGCATGCCCTGTTCGAAACTGTAAAAAAAAAGTAGTTTTTTTCCGCTAAGGCCATTGACGCTGTCACTGACATTTAGTTGGGGCAATTTATTAAAAAGACCTCTTCCTGTTGTTCCTTTCGCTTATTTGTTCAGACAGTCTTCTCTTGTGCTGTTTGTGGAGATATGGTGGACTGTTCTCAGACTGCAAGGTCTGTTCCTTTGTTGTTTTGTAGCTTCTGTTTTAGCAAAGCCTGTCGGCCTTCTCATTTCCCATGTGGTTGCTTTGTTTGGGTAACCACCATAATGTTATAATGAAGGAGTGGGATGCCATGAAAAAAGTCAAAAATACATACAACTAGTAGAAAAGTGAACAAATACAGAATGATGTATAGCTGTATTTGCATAATCTCAATTGCAACTGATTTGAAGACATATGTATGCTATGGTATTGGGTGAAGACTGTGTATTTGATGTGTCACAGCAGAATTTCAACCTACCCTATTGCTACATTACATTACGTAGGATAGAGGACCTACATATAACATGTTATTTTTTTTTTAAAAGTAGAGAAATAGAAAATTTTACAGAAACTAGGTAGCTTAAAGTTGCTTTAAAAACAAAAAGCCGCTTAAAAGTTGACAGGGTCGACTTCCTTGCACCGGATTTTTATCCCATATAGTCCAGTCTCTTTCCACAGCGCGGAAAGCATCGCACAAAGCACAAACTACATAGCTTCAGCGATGACCCCCAGGGGTCTCCAAGAAAAACTGCACACGTGAACCAAAGGACCCAGCCCGGAATCGAACCCACAACCTTCGGAGCCAAGTCAGACAGTTTGACGACTTCGCCATGGAGACACCTCAACTAGGTAGCAAAATGAGCAAATGAATACATTACAGTGAGGAAGCAGAGAAACAGAATAAGTAATAAAACAGCAGATACAACTTTATATAAGGAGTAGAGAAGTAGACCTGGAGTAAATAGTAAAAAAGTTGGCATACGTAGAATAAAATGCAAAAAAGTAGACAAGCCTTAGAATAAGTAAAAGAACAGTAGCTACAATTGTAATAAATATTAGAAAAGTAGAAAAATTTAAAAGTAGGTTGTAGGAAAGCAGTCAAATGTACAGTAAGTAATAAAAGAGAAAAAAAAATAAGACACAACCTAGATTAAGTAGTACAAATGTAGACCAACTTACTGGTACCAGTATCCCGGCCCAAAGCCTGTTTCAAAGCATTAAGTCCCGGGTTGGTTATGATTGGGAAACCACACAGAAGCTCTATGGTGTGCCATCTGTGCAGTCTCTCCTGTAGATCTTGCTTGACTTCTTCTAAGGCAACTCTGTGGACAAGTAGAAGCCAAGTCACCAAAGGATCATAAGCTAACAGGTTATTCTTAAAAGGATCTAGGTGTAAAGTAAAAGTAAGCCGAATGCAGATACTGTCATAAGAGGAGAAGTGAGAAGACCTAATATAAAGTTTACTGTCTTCTTTAGTGCCGGCTCTGTGGTGAAGGGGTTACGAATGCAATTTGTAATCCTGCATACCATGTTCGAAATACAGCTGCAGGCTATTTGAAAGCAGACTGCCTTGCATTGGTTTACATACAATGGTATGAGTGCTGGTCATCCAGAAAGCAATGGCAAACTACTGAACTTAAACTTGCCCAGGAATCAAAAACAGCCAAAAACTGCTGGGGTTGACTGCTACATCCTGTAAAGGATATGCAACTAACTTATGTTTAGTTCACTCAGTGGTCCATGAAGGTTATACTTCCACTGTTATGTCTCTAAGCCAGATGGTTTGCCTTGATATGTCTTATTTGGTGCAGTCTAGGACTATGTGATCTGCTGCAAGAGGCTCTACTACACATGTGCACATGGCTAATTTGAAAATCTCCCTGATCCTGCAGTTGCGGACCATTCATCTAGCTTATGAAACCAGAAAAATAACTGAAAGGCCCATGTGTTTGTTTTTATTATTTTAGAAATGGCAACACCCTCAGGTTCTCGACCTCATCGATTTACACCAGATTATCATTTTAAACAATTTTAGATTATAGTTATTATGATCTAAAGACATTGTGAAAGATTCTAAAACTGATAGCATGTGCAGTAATGTGGTTATTCAGTTAAATTATTTAGCAGGTGGAGATTATGGAAAACAAACCTAACAGTGAAACTTCGTCATCAAAAGATGGCACATGTTGAATTATGCTTGCTCTAATGGGCCACACTTGTGCCCCTAAGTTTGCTTTGCCTATCACAAATAAGCTGGAAAAAAAAGTTGTTTGCATATTCTTTACAAGACATTGCTGTCAACATCAGCATCTTTCAGCTGATTGTTGATTTCTTGGCAAGATTACGCTCAGTAGTTTGCCATTGCTTTCTGAGCGGCTGGCTCACATACCCCGTAAGTTACCGACGTGATTCGAGCCACTGCTGATTCTCACCGTCGTCACGTTACTTACGAGAGTATATGAGATTACGGAGAAAAGTCGCTAACCTCTAGGCCAGGAAGCTGGCACAAATAAGCTTAGGAGTATGTAAATATTTAAATTTAACAGAATAATAATTATAACTAAATAGAAAATAGTGTATATATTGGTTCTCATTCTGAGTACATGCCTAATATTTTCCTGACTTTCAATTTTATGTGAATATGATGTGCTTCAAAATATGATGTTTTAATTGTGTTTTGATGGTGTTATGGAGCAGTTCTTGTCATATTGGTGAATAAAAACGGTGTATTTATCATTATTCATAAATTTCATTGGATTATCATCAAAAATTATGAAGTAGTGCCTTGGTAAGTGGAAATTTTAGATAATTGTCACCCTTGTCTTCAAAATTCTTTTTACAAAATCTAACATTATTATATTTCTAACCTCTAGCAGTAGTAGAAATACTGACATATTCCTTGCGCAATCTCCTTTAATTTGATATATAAAAACAACATTGCTTCTACTATTTTAACCATATTTCGATCATTACTGTGACAAAACATATATTTGATTTTCTGCCATCAATTTCTGTTTGGTCCAAACCCACTTTTTTGTTGGCAGTGAATCAGTTAAAAAAAATTCCTCAAGAGCTGCAAAAATAAAAGGCCAATTAGGACGCTGCCCAGGCTAAATTTCTAAATGAGAAAAGCTACCCACAAAAAGCATGTGTACTTCTGGTATATTCACATAACTGATTTCTTGTCTGTAATATGGAGTTCGTGGACTGCACTGAGATTCTCCCTGTGTAATCTACAGGAAAACTTATAGAGCTATCCATATGCAATGAAAGGGATTATTTACCAATAATCAAAACCAAACCAAGGGCCACCCATTTCCATGTCTAAAACATCTTGGGTATATGCTACTGGTGAACAACAAAGTACGACAAAATAAGTTAAAGATTTATGTGACTAAGTCTTACCTTGCATCCAAAATACTTTGGTCAATATCATCCAGCGAGTTACTGTGAGCCATGCGTAAGGAACCAAAGAAAGCTTTGTTGCGCTTTTTAATTTTGTCACACTAAAGTAAGCAGAAAAAGAATTGCTGAAAATATGTACTTTTGATTCATTTTATTCTTTCTTTCTTTCTCTCTCTCTCTCTCTCTCTCTTTCTCTCTCTCAACATTCTCCCATCTGTGGTTAGGTATATCTCCTTTAGCTAATTACAACTAAAATGCCAACAATTAATATTAATAGTCTTAATGAGTCAAGCAGTCATGATTTTTGCACATTTCCAATGAGTGTATAATGAATATATGGTTATCGTTGTTGTCCAAGACTATCCTCGTAAATGATGTAAGGATGAAATAATATATGAAAGAAGAGCGATTAGAAGGGCAGAATGTTAGACAAGTCTGCGTGCTCAATTTTTAACTCTTTGAAAAAAGTCTGTTCATTCTCTCTCTCTTGATCCTCTTATCAATATTACTCATCTTTTCTTTTTTCTTATTGAAATCTTTTGTTTTTCTAAGCATTATTATCGCTCACCATCTTTTTTGTCTCTTTCAATTTTTCTCAATCTGTCTCTGTATCTCTACTTTTGGCACACATTTGTGTAAGGTTTCCTTCCTCTAGATAGATTCCATCCAAGGTAAGAGGCTCTATTTACCAATATCTATGTTTTATTTCCTACCAATTCTGCTATGGCAACAGCTTTACAGCCTTTCCCTTTGTCCAGGACATAAGATTAATAACCTGAAGGTCAGCTGATGTTTGAACTTTGTCAGAACCTGTTTGTTTAATTAGTGTCTGACTGCTGTGTGGATTTGGCCAATTGTGAGCTGCAGTTTGAGCTATCAGCTGCTTTAGCAGAACTAATTCAAAGCTTAGAGTAATTATGACTTTATTATACTGAACATGGTGTTCATACTGGGCATGCTTGGTTACTGCCCATTAGAGCACATTCATAAGAATAGGATTTGGTTGTCAAGAATGGATATCAGTACTTATCAAAAGTAGATAACTCATGAGCCTTAGGGATAACAAGAGCATTAGTGGAACTGACGTCTCTGTAGTAAAGCATCAGTAGTAATCCATGGGTGTGGGATTCCCTGTAAGGCTGCACATTTTAAACTCTGATTCAAGGTATGAAATCATAAAAATATCTTTGCAGCAACATACTACACAGGGAGGCAAAGTAGAAGTTGTGGCTATATGCTTGACTGCTGGCCCAGTGGACATGGGTTCGTATCTGCATCAGGGCAGAGTTTGGCTATGGACCTAGCCTCCCAGAGCGACCCAGCCTAAATTAGGTATCAAGAAATGTTTTGGAAAGTAAAGGTAGCCAGCATGACACTGACCACATCACCCACCATATGCCCAATACGCTGACGACATGTAGAAGAAAATTTTCCATTTTTATTTGTAAAAGCAGCTGGACGACCAGACAGAGACATGAAGATAGAAACACACAAGGCAAGAGAAGTTTCCATAGCACTAGAAATTTGATTGAAATCAAAATAAAACCAGGATAAAGATGAGAATTTTCAGCTTTAACTGACATGTGCTGTATAAGTTTTATTTTTAATGGGGGAAGAACGATTACTAATAAATTACAGAAAAATAAATTATTAACAGAACCCTGTGCAAAATAGAAGTAACAAGAAGGTGTGATGGAATCAGCAATGAAGTGCTCATAGACACATTCCAGACATGTAGAGCTCCTGAAACTAGAACATTCTGGAGGTAAGGAAATAGACTACTAGCTGCTGGACTAGAACATTATTTGAGAAAACCAATTGATGGCATAACTAGAGCCCTTCTTGTTGAATCTGCATGGCAGATGACATATAGGGAGAGCAAACAGCACATGGAGTAACAATTAGAGACAGAGATGAGCAATAAACAAAAAACGTAGAGGATCTACAGGATAGGATAGTGTGGCATGAGATGGTTGATTGACTATGTTTAACTGGGGAATACAAGGCACAAGGTGGAGAAAAAGAAGGCATCTAACTGCCACGACCCAATAAGTGAAGAAAATTTGTATTTATTGTAAATATACCTTCTTCTTTTTCTTTCGTTCACTTGAAATAAATTATCTATATCTGCAAAGTTATCTCTTGGATAAATTTCCCTGTCTTTTTGTAGTTCACTTACTGTGAACTGTAAAGTTTAGCTTCCACTATCTAAGCCAAAAAGCGTGTCTTGATACATCATATTTGAGGCAGTCTTGGGTTGCCTGATCTGAGATCTGGGGCACCAACACACATGGCCTAATTGTGATCTTAAATGTTGTATACATATGACTGGATAATCAATCGTATTCTTGTCTGAGGCATGAACAATGATATGTTCTGGTCAGTCCATCATATGGTAATCATCATGTGTTGGTGGTGGTGGCGGTGTCCGTCTGATTGATATGAGAACTCTTCATTTGGTGGTCAAATATACCAAATCACTAGCTCTTATTTATCATTCTACTGTGAAGAGAACTCATTTGCTGTCACATATATATTTACACGTGGTTGTTTTTCTACAGTAAATTAATCATACTTATGTCAATAACTGGGCAAGAACAACTACAATCTTATATGCCAATGCTGGCAATGTGAGAAAGGGGTTATGGATGCCATTCGTAATCCACATACCCCATTCGAGACACAGGTGCGGGCGATTTGACAGCAGACCGCCTCACCTTTAATGGTGTTTAATGGTTTTAATTTAATGGCATGAGTACCGGTCAGTTCAGAAAGCAATGGCAAACTACTGAACATAAACTTGCCAAGAAATCACAGACAAACAAACACTGATGGGTTGACTGACACCCTGTAAAGGATGTGCAACAAACTTATATGCCAGTACTGAATGGCTGGTCTCAGTGTCTACCAACACGAACTGCTTACCCCATCCCTAGCTGCCAGTAGCTGCCTCTCTGCGGCCTGCCTCTTGGCATTATAATGCACCTGTTCCAGCTCATGTGTCAGCTGCAGCCAGGCTTGCAGCTCTCCCGGCACTGACCACTGGCTTTCCAAATGCTGCTGAAGCTCTAATCTGTTCTCTGCCTCTGAAGACATCATGGACATGTAGCAGTGACAAGGCCCACGGTTTCTCAAACACTTTCAATACCATTACAATTATATATATATATATATATATATATATATATATATATATATATATATATATATATATATATATATATATATATATACTAGCTGCCCGGCCCGGCTTCGCCCAGGCTCTAGCGGGGATCTATCTATGTATCTATCTATGTATCTATCTATGTATCTATCTATCTGTCTGTCTGCTTGTCTGTCTGTCTGTCTGACCCGGCCCGGTTTCGCCCAGCTCCTGGTGGGGAGCATCTCATTTAATTCATATAAGTAGTCATATAAGCTCCCGTTCCCGACCATCTGTCTGTCTGTCTGACCTGGCCCGGCTTCGCCCAGACCCTGATGGGGAGCAAATCATTTAATTCATATAAGTAGTCATATAAGCTCCCGTTCCCGACTATCTGTCTGTCTGTCTGTCTGTCCGACCCGGCCCGACTTCGCCCAGGCCCTGGTGGGGAGCATCTCATTTAATTCATATAAGTAGTCATATAAGCTCCCGTTCCCGATCGATCTATCTATCTATCTATCTGTCTGTCGTGTCTGTCTGTCATGTCTGTCTGTCTATGTATGTATGTTCGGCCCGAACATAACAACAAAATATAGATAGAATAGAAGAATAGATAGAAAATATGATTGTAAGAGATCTATCTAAAGTAAACTTGGCTCCCGTTCCCGACTGTCTGTCAGTCTGTCTATCTGTCTGTCTGACCTGGCCCGGCTGCACCCAGTCCCTGGTGGGGAGCATCTCATTTAATTCATCGTCAATCAACTCATTTAATCTATAGCCAGGGGACTTAACTTAAGATATAACAATGCTACTAAAAGTTATATCCCTTTTTTAAATATATTTTTATATTTTCTTATGTTCAGTCATGTAATTACAAAATTAAATTTTAGGAATGTAATAGCTGATAGCGGATAGATAAAACTATGACAGTTGGTTGCACAGGAATGAAAGGAAAACGTGTAGAAAATTTCATCTCAATCGGATGGACTGTTCGCGAACGCATAAAGGACGGATACACATACATACATCAATTTTTATATATATATATATATATATATATATATATATATATATATATATATATATATATATATAAACAAGTCGACTCCAGAGTTATACTGAGTTGCAAAACATTCAACCATGTAACTATACATTGCAAGTAAGTGAACACAGAACCTCTGTGCTGGTAGACAAATGAACTTACCATTACACTAATGAATTGGTACTGTGAGTGTGGATGCAAATGGTGTGCATATGTCTATGTAAGTGTGAATAAACATGCATGTGTGCTTCTGTGTATGTGCATGTTTTATTGAAAGAACTTCGCATACATTTCTTCTTTAGGTGTCTAGCCTGGTACAGATATCAGCAATCATGACACCCTACACTTTATCTGATACTTTAGTGAACTAGACATTGCTTATATTGTATTTGTTACCCAGTGTTTAAACTTTTCGCAAACAATTTTTCTTTTTTCCCTGTGCCTCTGCTAATAATATTTTCTCACATTTTTCTATTCCATCTGTTCTGTTGTTATGCCCTATGCATTTAATTTGTCATTTTCTTATGGTTTTGATGAATGATCAAGTAATATCCGCAGGTACCGATATATTAGTGCTTGGTTTTCATATGTACAAACTCATAGCAACATGACATTAGTTGACTAGTTCCTGTCCTCACCGCCTTTCCTTCATGGAGTTATCTCTGATATACTTTATGAAGTTGGAGAAACTTCTGAGTAATATGCCACTGGAAACAAATGTTGCCTAAATAGAATGCTATCAGACAGATACAGACAGACAAGCATGCAGACAGACAGGTAGGCAGACAGACAACAACAGACAAATATTAGGAAATCATCACTATGGTTGATTATACTAAATACAGGCCTAGCTGCACTGTTATAATCACACTTGTGGTATATTTTTCCCCCGCTCGCTCGCTTTGAACTCAAGCGTAGTCCATACACACTATTTCTAGTAGCACCAGACTGAATTTTGCGTATGGATTAATTTTCCCTATTACCAGTCTCCCTCGCCATCAGACAAAGCCACTCTGACTTCAGAGGTACTTATAATTTATGTCCCCAATTCAAGGATGAGAGGTCAACATTTTAGCCCAACTGACCAGTGGGGGTTGAACCCCTATCTTGGCTTCAGCACACCGGATGTTTAAGAGTGAGTGCTCTTATCCATGCTGACCTCCACTTGCAGTATTTGATTACATATGTAAAGTCCACAACAAGGATGCAGATGAGTAACTTATATATATATATATATATATATATATATATATATATATATATATATATATATATATATATATATATATATATATATATATTCATAAAGAGTTTTTCATGTAGTTATATTGGCGTGTGCGTGTTGTTTGTGTGCTGATGAAGACTTGGGCCACAACGTCTATTTTGTCACTTGTGATCATGTTCTAGTAAAGTTTACCATCTACTTCTCATTTTTTGGTGATTCGTTTATTTTACAGCTATAAACATGACAGGTATACCTACATGTACAGAGCCAAAAAAGAAAAGCCCACATACCACTAGATGATAACAGTAACAACATTGACATACCTGACAGTGCTTCCTGAGGGAAGCTAGCTCTTCTTCTGCTTGTTTCAGCTTTCTCTCACCTTCCTGCCTATGATATACAGAACCTTCTCTGCTGAGGCTCTTGGGGGATTTGTCTCCACTATTTACACGGGTCACTTTCAGTCTCATAGAATTGCGCTGGTAAATACAGATCAGGGAACTTAACAAAGCTAGGAATGTATATTTAGAATTGAGTTTGTTAATGATCTAATAAGAAACAGCAGAATAATTGAATATATGTAAGTGAAATGTGAACTCATAGACTATCAACAATTAACAATCATAAATAACTATCATAGCCGACCATGTAAATGATGGACAGAGGGAATAACAGTCCATGGGAATTTTGATATATGAAGCCCATAAACGGGCACTCTCCTGCTGTTTATGCTTCACCTCGACCACAAGGTACAGGAGGAACAAGATGAGATGAAATAACTCTTAACAAGTGTTCACTCATTTAGAGGAACAAATGAATGCTGTAGCAATAACTACAGTTGGGCTTATATCTGGATGACAATCTCATCACAGCAAAGAGATATATGGTCATGTAAACACTGGAAGCTGTGGCTGTATAGTAACTAGCACACTGGCCTGCCAGCCGTGTGGCTGTACATTTGGTCATACCATTGCAGCAGGGATGATTACTGTTAACTTACCTAGACTGCCAGGTCAACCCAATGTTGTGTTAAGTAAAGACAGCCGGTCAGATATTTCACACATCACCCATCCAGCGTGTATATACAAATATGTGTCTAGCACCTTATGCCAAATACACCTCAAGGTCTGGAAAAGGGTCCTTTACTTTTTCACTTAATTAAATTACTGCCGATCTCCATGACTAAGGGCTTACGGACATGATTTGTAAGCCCTATTACCCACGTTCAAAACACAGCTGTGACCAATTTGGCAACAGACCACATTGCGCTGGGTTTTAACGTGTTGGTATGGTCGTTCAGAAAGCAATGGCAAACTACGGAACATAAACTTGCTAAGACATCAACAATAGCAGTAAAATGCCGGTATTGACAGCGATGTCCTGTATACAGGATATGCAGAAAAAAAAGTAAGTTAAATCATTGAAGCAAAGGACATGAATTCGAGCACAAATTAACGATAACTGGCAATTAAATCACTTAAGAAGATCTTCTGTTCTTTATACCCCATTAGAGCATAAGCCCTCAACCTACTCACACCAAGCCATCATATTTGTTGCACAGAATGCACTAACTACCCAGTCATTAATTCACACAGAACAAAGAAAATTACAGAAAACTCAAACTTGTGACTAGATTAAAGGAAATAAGGACTGATTAAACCGAAGAAAAAATGAAACTAGATAATTAAATCACATATTATAATAAATGGCAATAACAAACATGATAATTGGTAATTAAATTATTGACGGAGGTCAGCATGGTTGAATGGATAAGAACGCATGCTCCTAAACATCTGGTGTGCTGATGCTGGACAGTTGACCTCTCGTCCTTGACTTGGGGACGTAAATTACAAGTACCTCTGAAGTCCGAGTGGGTTCGCCTGATGGCGAGGGACACTGTTAAAAGGGAAAGCTAATCCACGCGCAAAATTCAGTCCTGCACTACTTAAAGTGGTAGTGTATGGACTACGCTTGAGTTCAAAGCGAATGAACGGCAAAAGAAAATCATTGACTACAATAACTGGTAATAAAATCACGGAAAGCAAACAATAGTTATAACCATTAACATAACGACAATTAACATAACATTGCATGGATCTTAAAAAGAAAAGGGTGTGATGATGGTGGTGCTGGTGGTGATGATGAATATTCCAAACACTGCAACTAAACAAGCTAGTAAAAGAACAGAATATACAATCATAAATAGTGCTCTACACAACACCAAACACGGTCACGCTGCAAGTTACGCAAATACGATAGCTGCAAAAATCCTAGATGAAAGATGACAAAATGTGTTCAAGTTAATTGCATGTCCTTTACAGGATGTTGCAATCAACCCCAGCATTTACTGGCTGTTTGTGATTACCTAGGCAATTTACTTCAGTAGTTTGCCATTGTTTTCTGAAAGGCCATAGCCTATTATTATCGAAATCAATGTAAATTGATCTACTTTCAAATCAACCCATAGATGAAATCAAGACGCAATGTTAAACCTATTCATTTCTGAGATTTCACAGGTAAGTTCACCAGCTCATCACTGATAAGTTCACCAGCCCATAACTGATAAGTTCACCAACCCATAACTGATAAGTTCACCAACCCAAAACTTGGCCTTGCGCATGCGCACAAACAGAGAGAGAGAGAGGGCACAAACAGAGAGAGAGAGGGGGGATGGAGAGAGTGGGGATAGAGAGAGGGATGGAAAGAGAGGAAGAGAACAAATGAACAACAAACAAATGAAAGAACAAACTTTATTTTCAAAGGGTTAAGAATTAGGCACTTGAGAGAGAAGGGAGAGAGGGAGGGAGGGAGAGGGAGAGAGAGGGAAAGAGAGAGGGAGGGAGAGGAAGGAGTCAGCTGCATACAGAAACAAGGCATGTAAGAGTTATAATGAATGATTACAACAGTACAGGGACACTGGCGGTCATCCAATAACAAAAAAACATAAGCTTTCGGGTAGCCTACAAGATGCATATATCACACCAACAACGAAGCTAGCATTGACACTACGACATATAGCAAATTAATCAC
The DNA here is from genome assembly GCA_014155875.1 of Cepaea nemoralis. Classification (NCBI taxonomy): domain Eukaryota; kingdom Metazoa; phylum Mollusca; class Gastropoda; order Stylommatophora; family Helicidae; genus Cepaea; species Cepaea nemoralis. Next base: position 232,026 of record JACEFZ010004262.1, read on the forward strand.
AATATATCATGAGCCCTCTATATCCGATTTGAAATAACAATCACTAGTAGTGAACACGTTGTTGTTTTTCTATTGTGATTCTTCAACAGTTAGAGCATTGCTTTGCTGATCCGGCAGCTTCTGCAGCTTGTCTTGTTCCACATGTATTGGTGTTACCTTTCCTCTAGAGTAAACTAGGCAGCCCAAGAGAGGGATCACACTGCATGGACAACATATGGTCTCTACAATTCAGTCCAGGATTTGTGCTATGGAGAGGTATTGTCGTTGTGCATTTTATTTTTTAGCACAATGTAAAGACTATCGTCTGTCAAGATGGCGAGGTCCAGTCTAAGTCTAAAATACTTCAAGGAATTCTTTAACATAGAAGCCATTCTTTAAATGTTAGCTGTACCTGATTATGAATTTATATTTTAAGCATGTCTAGTCATTTCTTGCAGATTCTGAATTATCTTTACAGAGACACCCAATGTTTCCTTTAATGTCATGTTAGGTTATTCCATCTGAAGACCAGCATGACGTTTTTCTTTTAACATGTCACTCTACTATAAATCTCCCTTTGGGACTGCCCTCAAAGTTATCCTTGTGAAAATAATGTGATGGCTTAGCCTTGTCTTTCATGTTCACATAACAGACTTTACACAGTACAAATATTCCACCAAGAGTCACTTATATACTTTTGGAATTTTGCAATGGTGGTGGCTACTGACAGCCTTATTAATGTTAAATGCATTACAGTTTACAGCTAAACATTTCAAGGTAACATGGTATTCTAAAATATCTATTTCTTCTCCTTATGCTGATGCTACTGCTTCTTCTTCACATGCACTCACACCTTCAGGTTAATGTCTCTAATAAAAGCAGTAGTTAGCTCCAGGCATGTCTTTACAGTTTTTGGTGGAATGAAGTCCACTGATGCTTTGTTTGTTTACATTTGTAATTGTATGTATTCTATATACACACAAGCTCCTCCATTAACTATAGCATTCTGTATGATCCATATGTATGTGTATATATATATATTTAATATTCACATGGGTATGTATCACAATGAGTCAGTGACAAATTAGATGTAGACAGTCCAATTTGTTGGGCACATTATGCAAAGAAATAAACTGGAGAACTTGGTGATAACTGGTAAGATTGAGAGAAAAGAACATGGGGAAAGGCCACATGGCATAATAAAGACAAAAACATAGAGCTGATCAATGACTCTGGGGATCGTGTAAGATGAAACATGACCGCCCATGCTTATCGGCATGGCACTTGATCATGATGTATCAGCAAAGTAAAAAAAAAAAGTGGGAGTCTCTGTGCTGAAGTGGTCAAGCCGTTTGAGTCATGCTCCGAAGGTTGTGGGTTTGATTCTGGGCCGCACCCTTCGGTTTACGAGTTAAATGTTTCGGAACTCCTGTGGGTTGTCGCTAAAAGCTATGGAGTTCATGCTTTGTGCGACGCTTTCATCGCTGTATGTATCAGCAAGAAGACTAAAAGTTTCTGGCCTCAGTTCTATGCTATTTTGTGGTTTTTTTACCGTTTACATCTGTTTTAATCATGGGGTTTAGGCCTTTCTCTTCTTTTCAAGGTTTTTGTTTTGGTACTGACCATTAACGGGACAACTTTATCTGGCAATTCTGCAATCCTTCTTTGTAGTCATTTTTTCCTGATGTATAAAGAAAAAGTTGTAAGGAAGATAAAGGAGGAATGTGATATCGGAGGAACATCCAGACTGCTTAGTTATGCAGATGATATAGATATTATAGGGGAAAATGAACAAAAGACATTGGAAATATTGACTCACTTAAAGGAAAAAACCCAACAGATGGGGCTGGTTAGAAACCAAGATAAGACAGAATATATGGTAATTTCAAGAAACGGAATGGCTAAAAACTCTGGCCACATACAAGTAGATAATATGACCATTAAAAGAACGGAAACATACAAATACCTGGGTACAATCTTCAACTGCTCCAACATCGTACGGGAAGAAATACAAACTAGAATCAATTCTGGAAATAAGATATACTATGCACTACAACATCTATTAAAATCAAATGCGCTATCTCGTAACACCAAGATCACAATATACAAAACACTGATCAGACCAGTTGTGCTGTATGGCTCTGAAACCTGGAGTATAACGAAAGGAGACGAAGCCTTGTTACAAACCTTTGAGAACAAAGTTTTAAGACGCGTCTTTGGACCCATTAGGGATACACAAAGTGGAGAGTGGAAAAGAATAAGTAACAAAGACATTTATGATCTGTTTAAGTCCCCGCTAATCACTGGTATCATGAAGGCTAATAGACTACAATGGCTGGGGCATATAGAAAGAATGGAAGACAATAGGGAAACAAAAATCGCTTACACTCAGGAAATAAATGACCGTAGACCCCGAGGTAGACCAAGAAGACGGTGGAGAGATAATATATATACAGACCTACAAGCACTTGGAATCAACGACTGGCAAGAGAAGGTCAACCAGAGAGGCAAATGGAGATGGATTGTATTTGCAGCAAAGAACCTCAATGACTCGGAACACTGAAGAAGAAGATAAAGCTACTTCTTCCAAGCCACCGTTCTGCCAAATCTTTGAATCTTTCTTTTACTGGGTGATGATACAGAGATACTTTCTCCTGAATTATCATGTTAGTATCTCTTCAATAGTTTAATATATCTAAACTCTATGTGCAACTCGTAGATGAAAAATATCAAATGAATATTTGCTGCAGGAGTTTTCAAGATACGCAGAAGAGAGGAAACTATCTTAGCCTACACCTGTTCCATTTGAAGACAAACTCTATGACGGTGTCATCATGCTCAAGTTGACTTCTGCATTATTTGGATACATTCATGATGAAGTCTAAGGGTGCACAAAGAAGATGTAGAAGAAGAAATAGGATGCATTAAAAAACAATTAGACTTCAAAACAGAACACACTATAAAAATATAAACAAAGGTAAAACATTAAATTATTATCAAACTGAATCCCATCAAATCAGTCTAACAAGATCACATGATGTACCTGCTTTGAACAAATGCAATCTAAAAGGTAAACTTAAGTATGACAGCAAATCATAAACATGATGGACCTAAGAGTAAATGAATACCTAGCTACACAGTTAATTAATATACATGCTTTCATCATTTGCTTTGCTCAGTACATAAGTGGCGCTGGTATGACAAACACATTGACATACATAGAAAATGACACACATACAATAAAACACTCAATATATATACACATTTAAATTATGCTCAGCTGTTGCTATAACAATACATGGTTTATATGAGTACCCTGGTTTTTTCATCTGGCTGCATGAAATTTATAAAACAAAGATGTGACATGTATGCTGTTGATTAAATTAGCAGTAAGTCAGCAACAAACTACGACAAAGATAGGTTGATGTAGACAACATGACACAGTGGATGAAATCAATTTAGGATGTTAAGGACAATATAAAGCAGTACATAAAAACAGTCAATATTAAACAATCATAATATACGAGGGTAAGTTCATAAGTAAGTAACAAATGGCTGTAGAAAAATAACTACACATGATAACAACTTGAAATCAGTTTATTTTTATACATACATTGTCCTTTTATTTCTCAACATAATTTCCACCAACATTGATGCACTTATCCCATCGTTTTATCAGTGCTCCCAAACCATCTGCATAGAAATGCGTGCTTTATTTTCATTTACCGGCCATCCCACAGAACTGTGTGACTTTCTTATTGACTCGCCCTCGTGACCTTTTTCTACCCAGCTATGCACATCTTTTATGACTTTTCTCCGTAATCTTGTATACTCTCATCAGTAACGTCATGATGGTGAGAATCAGCAGTGGTTCGAATCGCATCGGTAACTTACGGGGTATGTGAGCCGGCCGCTCAGAAAGCAATGGCAAACTACTGAGCGTAATCTTGCCAAGAAATCAACATACAGCTGAAAGATGCTGGTGTTGACGGCGATGTCCTGTAAACGATATGCAAAAAAAAAAAAAAAAAAAATGCACCACTTTATGAAACAAACATTTGTCAGCATAAACACTGACAACCCACCTTGGCGGGAGACATTTCACGAATGATGCCGAAGATGAATGTGAAGTGAAAACATGGTTTAGAAAACAGAACATGCAGGTCTATGCAGCCGGTTTGGGAGGACTGATAAAACGATGGGATAAGTGCATCAATATTTGTGGAATTTATGTTGAGAAATAAATGGACAGTGTATGTATAAACATAAACTGGTTTCAAGTTGTTGTCATATTTAGTTATTTTTCTACAGCCATTTGTGACTTACTTATTAACTTACCCTCATATTTATTGTAGAAGGGAAGCGGCAAAACAACCACATCAAATCCCCAAGAATAAGTTTATGGGCAGTCAGTCACAAAGATATGGTGGGGTGATGAAGCAATTCACACCAGTATTCATGCTGAATAGTATAGAAAAAAGGTGGTGACTGCTGTCAAGCTGATACTGGAAACAGAATAACACAAAATAAAACTATAAAGCTCAACAAAAGGAAAGACACGTACACAGATACAAGTGAACATTTCAACCAAAGCCTTTATCAATGAACAAAAGAACCAAATTCCCATAGCTGGAAAACTACAATTTCGCAATCACAGGTTAGTAATCCACATGTTTCAATGAATACAAAGCCCTAAGTTCAGGAAATGAAAATACAGAAAGGTGGAATGAGATAGGAGTTTTAAATAAGCTGATATGTGCGCTTTTTATAACGGATGGGTATAGGCAAAACTATTCTCATTGTTAACAAAACTGGGTCCAGTACGTCTGAGATGTTCTGACTATCTGCAAGCAGAAAGACAAGTACTGTTACTGGGACCCATCTTCCAAGGTATACACCAACAGAAGTGAAAATTAACAAGCATATTAAAGGACTTTTGGTACAGATAATACATACAGGTGTCTTTCAAAAGATGCTAAGTATGGAAGTACTAATAAATAGTAGACTGGGTTAAACTTAATGGATATGGTTGCTATAAAACAAAATAACATCACAAGTTCAGCAGTCATGAAATGTTCAAGAAATAAAAAAAATGAAATTGACCCAAAAAAATGAACAGACGCTAAAACAAGAGAGAATAATGAGAACACCGGTCTCACAGGAACCTGCTGATGTTATAGCCCCAACCTCTCTCTCACACATACCCCACTTGATCACTAGGTAATGTATCAGATACCAGCCTTCTCGGACAAGAGTGGAAATATAGGAGGTCCTGACTTCACATTATGCACATCAACAACCCTTTGGCAGCTGTAAATCATGAATAGTTGCTGAAAAAGATACTGTCCAAACAAAATGTCTAAATAAGAGGGCTGAACTCTGTCAGGTTACTACAGGGAGTTGTGGTAGAGCAATGGCAAGCGTGCGTCCCAGGGAAGTGGCCCATTAAAGAAGATTCAAAAATTGATCTGGGCTCTCAGATCGACCCAGCCTAAAACTGGTGCCAAGAAATTACCTGAGGAGTAAAATCGGTCAGCTTGAGACTGATTACATCACATATTGAATGCCAATTGGTCTATAAAATATGTGCAAACAATATGGGGATATCGAATGCATATATGATACTTACACGCAGCATCCTCAGCTCCTCTTGTTTATCATGTGGTATGGAAATCTGGTTCTTTTCTGCATCAGCCAGCCTGCAATAAATTATATTGTAAACCTAATGTTAACTCTTAGACTATACAGTAAACAGGAACCAGTGTAGCATAATGGCTAGTGCACTCATATGTTCTAGGAAGGAAATTATGGGCCTTGCAATAGATCCCTGGGAAGAAAAAGTGACCACGTAGGAAGGATCAGTAGGATGAAAAAGTGGCTAGGAAGGTGACTTGCAAGGGAAAACAACTGAGGGGGGGGGGGGGGGAAGAGAAAAGGAGGAGAGAGGAGAGCGAGAAAGGTGTCTAAAAAGGAAAGATGACTTAGAAACAAAGGATACAAGTTATTAGGTAAGATGACACAAAAGCAAAGGTGACTAGACAGAAAAGGTGACTGAGAGAGAAATATAACTGGGAAGGAAAGGTGACTAGCAAGGAAAGGAAAGGTGACAGTATGGTTCTAAGGTCACCCAGCCTCATACAATGGACACTGACAGATTTCTTCAGAGCTAAGGCAACCAGCATTACAATAACTAGATCACTCAGTGAGTGCTGTTTTCTGAAGAAATTATGGGCCTCGCAATAGATCTATCTATATTATGCCATGATAGCATGGAAATGAGATCTTGTTATATGTTTCGTGTAAAGTAAGCTAGTAATGTAACCATGTTTACATGTTTATATGGCATACTGGGTATTGGTATTAGACTCATATATTCAATGTATCAATTATTGTTGTGTATTGACCAAATTTCTGCTCAGTTCAACCTGCTAATTTGAAATGGTTTTCCATCTGATATGGTTTTTCTTTGCGACTCGCTTGCTTTGAACTCAAGCATAGTCCATACACACTATTTATAGTAGTGATGAACTAAATTTTGCGTGTGGATTAGCTTTCCATACTAACAGTGTCCCTCACCATCAGGCGAACCCACTCCGACTTTAGAGGTACTTGTAATTAACGTCCCTAAGTCAAGGATGACAGGTCAACATTGTAGTCCAGCGTAGGGGTTGAACCGCTTACCTCGGCATCAGCACACCGGATGTTTAAGAGCATGTGTTCTTACCCATTCTGCCATGTGGACCTGCAATGGGGATTTGAACACATGACCACCAGACCAGCAAGTAAGCATGCTAGCCATTATGCTACCACAGTTACAGATTATTCACCAACCTTTCATATTCTCAGTAAACATGTTATTGTTGGATATAGCTTTCAATGTTTTCGTGATGTGGACTATATTACACTGGTCTTCTTATACTGCTCTTCTCATTTTTCATAATGCACTGGATTCAGAACCATAATGGTGAAACAAGAAATCCAACTCTGTCACTGCTGGATATAAAAGACCTGGCCACAATTTGCAGATGAATGAAACAACCACTATGCTACCAGGTCTTCTGCTTATGTGCCAACAATATCACATTATTACACTGATATTATAAACACAATTTACTTTCTAGTAAAAACTAAAATTTTACAATGTCTTGGGTTATCATTTTCTGTTTAGTAGGATTCAACCATAGATTTTTCTTTCACATTTACCTATTTATATTAGCCCCCTAATCTCCCATCAGAGCATCAGTACGGAGTATGTTGTCAAAAGCCTCAACTTTTACAGTGACTCAGATTGATCCTTTCATGTCAATCACCTATTATGAAATGAGCACCATAGATTTTTCTGTCATATGTATTTATATTATTCCTCTGATCTCCTTTTGGTTCCCTCAGGGCTTTGTGGTGGAGTCCATTGACAATCAGGTACCTAACACCTGTGGAGAGACATTACAGCTAGTCCTAATGTCCTGAGTTGAGTCTGGATCTGGTGATATCCTAATACCTCCCCACAGATGTGATGTTTCAACACCCGTGTTGCACATCCCACTGGTTTCTGAGCTTGGAGAGGGGAAGGAGAACTCTGCAGCACAGTCCACACGGAGATGGTACTTCAGTACTGGGCTGGGAAGAAAGTCACTACACCAATCTCACTACAATAGATGTAAGCCCTTTTCAGAAAACAAAACCAAATAGGAACTTCAACAATATGTGAATTATGCTCCAAACCTCACACTTACTCTCTACTCAGCTTCTTTAGAGCATCTTCAGCCTTCTGGAGTGACTCCAAGTCTTTCATCATCTTCTTGACCTGAGTCTGGGAGTAGCGATGATGCAGACAAGCAAACCAACTGATGCCAATGGCAAGAAGAATGGCCATGAACAGTGTAATATCTTTGATGTAGCTGTGAATTCCTAAACAAAAGAAACATTGATACAGAATTCAGAGTATGCATGTATGTGTATATAATCATAACCAGGTGCCTTGCCAACTGATATTACAGTTCCCATTGTCTAGTCACCATCCAGTATCTTGTACTGCGAAGAACATTTCCCACACACCAGTCTCTCCAAATGTCTCTCTATGATAAGCCAGATGTCTTTCTTTTGTTGCTGTCATGTATAAATTAGATAAATTTAAATGTTTGCATATCGCTGTCAACATCAGCATTTTTCAGCTGATTGTTGATTTCTTGGCAAGATTACACTCAGTAGTTTGCCATTGCTTTCTGAGTGGCTGGCTCACATACTCCGTAAGTTACTGACGCGATTCGAACCACTGCTGATTCTCACCGTCGTCACGTTACTTACGAGAGTATACGAAAAGTCGCTAACCTCTAGGCCAGGAAGACAGCATAAATTAGATAGCTAGTTGCATATCCTTTACAGGACGTAGCAGTCAACCCCAAAATATTTTGGCTCTTTCTGATTCATGGTAAGTTCAATAATTTGCCATTGCTTTCTGAATGGCCGGCACTCATACCATTGCATGGCGAACGCTGGTATGCAGGATTACGAATTGCATATGTAACCCTTTTGCCACAAAGCTGGTAAATTATCTAACAATTTGTAAATTCACCTTTTACGTGGTCTTCCTCTTTTCAACTTCCCCCAGTACACCTCCCTCCTTAGTTATCTTTTCCAGAAATGTGTGTATTTTACATGACTAAAATATTTCATTTTGCTCAATTTTAATTCCCTTAATAACACATCTTCTTCCATGCTGAGTTTCCTTTGAATAAATCAGTATTTTCTCTTTTCTGTCAATTTATATGCTAACATTTATATGTTCATGCCATGATGCAAAATTGTAAACTGTCTTCTCTTTCTGCTGGCATTTAGATCTCCCCCCACCCACCCACCCACCCACCCACCCACACACACACACACACACACACACACACACACACACACACACACACACTGCTACTAGAAACTGAAAGGCCACACATTTCATATACACTAGGCTTAAAAACATCATCAAGGTGAAAATCAAGTGACCTTCCTCAGCTTTATCCCCATCCTCAATTTGGAGCAAAGTCGAGCAGCTGTTTTATAATTCAGTATGTGGAAGCACTGGGAAGCAACTGATTTTCAACTAATCACTTCAGCCACAAATGTCTAACCTCCAAGTGGTTAAACAATCAACCACGCCACACTTAAGCTAAATACCACATAGTTACAACAAATAGGTTAAGATTGATCACAACCCACTAATGGCAACGCTGATCCTATTCCGGTACGAATCTAGGGCCGTGTCCACGTCAGATTGGATGCACTAGACTTGAGTTTTGCTCTTGTTTGAGCTCGTCAGAAGTGCATATCTCTGATTGGACTCAGAATCGAACTCCGGATCACTGGCGTGTGAGGCGGGTGTGCAGCCACTGACCACGCGAGTCATGCTAGACGCGACCAAGTTATTGGGCGACACTGTGATATTCTAGTGTGATAACTTGGTCGCGTCTAGCGTGAGTTGCGTGGGCAGTGGTTGCACACCCGCCTCACACGCCAGTGATCCGGAGTTCGATTCCAGGCCAATCAGGGATATGCACTACTAACGAGCTCAAATGAGAGCGAATCTCGAGTCTCTTGCTTCCAATCTGACGTGGATAAGGCCCTAGGTTCATACTGGAATACGATCAGCATTGCCAGTAGTGGGTTGTGCTAAATCTTCAAACCTCAAATCCCGAAACAACCAAATAAATCACATAGGTTAAGAATAACACAATACAGACTATGCCTTGACATTAATAGTAACAAAATGAGTTGTGGTTGTGTTGTGGTTAGTGTGTTCCACATTATGCTCTAGGGTTCTAGTATTGACAGGATTTGACTTTTGGGGATCAACCCATTCTCATAAATATGACACAGAATAATTATCATAAATTTTCTGGGAAGAAAAAATGGCTGGGAAAGAAACATGATGGGATAGAAAGAGGACTAGGAAAGAAAGAACTGAGAAAGAAAGATAACCAGGAAGGAAACAACTGTGAAGGAAAGATACCTCAGAGAGATGAATGACTATCCAGGGGCAATGACTGGGAAAGGAAGATTGTTAGGAATGATGGACAGCAGGGATGAAACAATTGCTAGAAAAGAAAGACTGCAGGGAAGGAAAGATTGCTAGGAAAAAAAGACTGCTGGGAAGGAAAGATTGCTAGGAAAGAAAGACAGCTGGGAAGAAAAGATTGCTAGGAAAGAAAGACTATTGGGAAGGAAAGATTGTTAGGAAAGAAAGATGGCTAGGAAGGAAAGATTGCTAGGGAAGGAAAGATTGCTAGGGAAGGAAAGATTGCTAGGAAAGAAAGACTGCAGAGAAAGAAAGACTGCTGGGAAGAAAGACTGCAAGGAAGAAAAGATTGCTAGGAAAGAAAGACTACAGGGAAGGAAATATTTCTAGGAAGGAAAGACTACAGGGAAGAAAAGGTTGCTAGGAAAGAAAGACTGCAAGGAAGGAAAGACTGCAGGGAAGGAAATATTTCTAGGAAGGAAATACTACAGGGAAGAAAAGATTGCTAGAAAAGAAAGACTGCAGGAAAGAAAATATTGCTAGGAAAGAAAGATGGCAGGGAAGAAAAGATTGCTAGGAAAGAAAGACGGCAGGGAAGAAAAGATTGCTAGGAAAGAAAGACTGCAGGGAAGAAAAGATTTCTAGAAAGAAAGACTGCAGGGAAGGAAATATTTCTAGGAAGGAAAGACTACAGGGAAGAAAAGATTGCTAGGAAAGAAAGACTGCTGGGAAGAAAAGATTGCTAGAAAAGAAAGACTGCAGGGAAGGAAATATTTCTAGGAAAGAAAGACTACAGGGAAGAAAAGATTGCTAGAAAATAAAGACTGCAGGAAAGAAAATATTGCTAGGAAAGAAAGACTGCTGGGAAGAAAAGATTGCTAGAAAAAAAAGACTGCAGAGAAGGAACGTTTGCTAGGAAAGAAAGGCGGCAGGGAAGAAAATATTGCTAGGAAAGAAAGACTGCAGGGAAGAAAAGATTGCTAGAAAGAAAGACTGCAGGGAAGAAAAGATTGCTAGAAAAAAAAGACTGCAGGGAAGAAAAGATTGCTAGAAAAAAAAAGACTGCAGAGAAGAAAAGATTGCTAGGAAAGAAAGACTGCAGGGAAGAAAAGATTGCTAGAAAGAAAGACTGCAGGGAAGAAAAGATTGCTAGAAAAAAAAGACTGCAGGGAAGAAAAGATTGCTAGAAAAAAAAAGATTGCTAGGAAAGAAAGACTGCTGGGAAGGAAAGATTGCTAGAAAAAAAAAAGACTGCAGGGAAGAAAAGATTGCTAGGAAAGAAAGACTGCAGGGAAGAAAAGATTGCTAGAAAAAAAAGACTGCAGGGAAGAAAAGATTGCTAGGAAAGAAAGACTGCTGGGAAGAAAAGATTGCTAGAAAAGAAAGACTGCTGGGAAGAAAAGATTGCTAGGAAAGAAAGACTGCAGGGAAGAAAAGATTGCTAGAAAAAAAAAAGACTGCAGGGAAGGAACGTTTGCTAGGAAAGAAAGACGGCAGGGAAGAAAAGATTGCTAGGAAAGAAAGACTGCTGGGAAGAAAAGATTGCTAGAAAAAAAAAAGACTGCAGAGAAGGAACGTTTGCTAGGAAAGAAAGATGGCAGGGAAGGAACGTTTGCTAGGAAAGAAAGATGGCAGGGAAGAAAAGATTGCTAGTAAAGAAAGACTGCTGGGAAGAAAAGATTGCTAGAAAAAAAAAGACTGCAGAGAAGGAACGTTTGCTAGGAAAGAAAGACTGCAGGGAAGAAAAGATTGCTAGGAAAGAAAGATGGCTGGGAAGAAAAGATTGCTAGGAAAGAAAGACTGCAGGAAAGAAAAGATTGCTAGGAAAGAAAGACTGCAGGGAAGAAAAGATTGCTAGAAAGAAAGACTGCAGGGAAGAAAAGATTGCTAGAAAAGAAAGACTGCAGGGAAGAAAAGATTACTAGGAAAGAAAGACTACAGGGAAGAAAAGATTGCTAGGAAAGAAAGACTGCAGGGAAGAAAAGATTGCTAGGAAAGAAAGACTGCAGGGAAGAAAAGATTGCTTGGAAAGAAAGACTGATAGGAAGGAAAGATTGCAAAGAATGAAACACTGCTGAGAATAAAATATTGTTAGGAAAGAAAGAGTGCTGGGAAGAAAAGATTGCTAGGAAATAAAGACTGCAGGGAAGAAAAGATTGCTAGGAAATAAAGACTGCTGGGAAGAAAAGATTGCTACAAAAGAAAGACTGATGGGAAGGAAAGATTGCAAAGAACGAAACACTGCTGAGAAGAAAATAATGTTAGAAAAGAAAGATTGCTGGTAATTTAAGATGACTGGTAAAGAAAGATGACTGGTCAGGAAAGTTGATCAGGAAGGAAAGATAACTAGGAAGGAAAGGTGGGGAGGGAAGAAGCTGGTGAGTCAACCTCATAACATCATAATGTAGCAGTATACATGAGGGTAGGATTCTTCAAACCCCTTTGCCACCATGTGGCATGTGATTGATTACCTTTACCTCCAGCATCAAAACAAATTGCCCAAAAAACAATGTACTCAAAGATAAATAATGCATTATTATTGATTTTTTTAAACACACAATGTGACATCTGTCTCAGAAATATGAGGAGGCTTCAAATAAAAACCTTAAATGTTTTTTTCTGGTGTATGTGTGTGAATATATTCTGACACGGTAAAGAACAAATGTATCATTTTTCGATGTAGTCAACACTGCATTCAATGAAAGTCCTCCAGCGCCAATAAAGTGCTGGATTCCTATAGAAAAAAATGCTCTTGGTTGCGTGTGTAACCACTCAAGCACCATCTGCTGTACTCCTTCATTAGACCAAAAAGTTAGAAACTTCCTTCTCCACTCACACACTTGCTGGACAGACAGGCACGCATCACCATACTGGACCTTCATTCGCTGATGGATTTACTGTACTAGGCTAAGTTTGTGCTGTGCTGTGCTATGCTATGTTTGTGCTGTGCTATGTTTCACTGATCAAAAAACGGATAACAGAATGCTGCTCCTCTTTGGTGCATGTCAAAAATGGAGCTACCATCTTTAAATTGTCCTTATGACATCACCCACTGTGTTTTGTCTGCACTGTGATGTCACACGCTTAACAATCTTGACATCCTTAACAACAATATTGACAGGTTACAAGACAATGGCATGGTTATGGTAATGTCTATCACACTTTTAAGGTTTTGATTTGAAGCCCCCTCGTATAAACTGCCATGTATCAAGCAGGGAGTGGAAGCAGTGCAGTGTCAGCGTGCTTGCCTGCCAACATGGTGATCATGGGTTCACATTTTCACTGAAGGGAATGTCAAATATTTACTGGGGCTGGCTCCCAGGTCAACACAGGCTAAAATGAGCAGCAGGAAATGTCTTGGGAAGCAGAGGTGGCTAGTATAATACCAACATCACTCTTCAAGTGTCAACTGGTCAATGAAGATATGGGGTTAGCACCCCATGCCCAATACATCTCAAGGCATGTAAAAATAGCCCTTTTCTGTTTTCACTTTTTGTATATGGAAAAGGGAAGGAGTTATATTACAAAATAAATCCGCACAGAGTTGCAAACTTACACCCAAAAAAAAACACCAAAAAACAATGAAATAAATGCACGATAAAAATAGGAAGCACTATTCTATGTGCAATATAAGCTTCAGATCTCTAATGAAAACTCCTTCTCTCTCTCTTAAAAAAAAAAAAAAAAATCACACACACACGCACACACATACACAGTGAGAGAGAGAGAGAGAGAGAGAGAGAGAGAGAGAGAGAGAGAGAGAGAGAGAGAGAGAGAGAGAGAGAGAGAGAGAGAGAGAGAGAGAGAGAGAGAGAGAGAGAGAGAGAGAGAGAGAGAGAGAGAGAGAGAGAGAGAGAGAGAGAGAGAGAGAGAGAGAGAGAGAGAGAGAGAGAGAGAGCCTAATACTGAGGATCCCAACAGATTCTGAATGGTTCTATTGTGTACAGATCTGCTATAGAGTGTGTCTTGTGTTGGCAGATTTTTGCTGATGAGACAAGAACACTGATAGCCCACAGGTCATAGAATGATGGTTAAAATAACCCACTTAACTGTGGAGACATCAGTGATAAAAAGTGATCACACTTCAACCTTGAGTGTGCATCTCTTGTCCAGCTTACAGTAGCATGGTCTCCCATGTTTTTTTTTATCTCATGAAATTAATATCTTTGATGTAAAAACACAACTTGAGTATCTCCTGGTCTGTGTGAATTTCCAAAACATGTTGTGTTGTGTTGTGCTATGTTTGTGCTGTGCTGTGCTATGCTATGTTTGTGCTGTGCTGTTTGTGCTGTACTGTCTGTGTTTTGTGCTGTGCTATTGTGTTTGTACTGTGTTGTGCTATGTTTGTGCTGTGCTGTACTATGTGCTGTGCTGTTTGTACTGTACTGTGCTATGTTTTTGCTGTGCTTTGTTAGTGCTGCGCTATGTTTGTGCTGTGTCATATTTGTGCTGTGATATGCTATGTTTGTGCTGTACTATGTTCATGCTGTGCTATGCTGTTTTTGTGCTGTGTTGTGCTAGGCTATGTTTGAGCTGTGCTGTGCTATGTTTGTGCTGTGCTATGTTTGTGTCATACTGTGCTATGCTATGGTTGTGCTGTGTTTGTGCTATGCTATGGTTGTGCTGTGTTTGTGCTGTTCTGTGCTATGCTGTTTGTGCTGTGATATGCTATGTTTGTATCATGCTGTTCTATGCTATGACTGTGCTGTGTTTGTGCTATGCTGTTTGTGCTGTGCTTGCTATGTTTGCGCTGTGCTAGTTTGTGCTGTGCTATGCTTTGTTTGTGCTGTGCTATGTTCGTGTTGTGCTGTGGCAATGTTTATGCTGTGCTAGGCTATGTTTGTGCTGTGCATGTGCTGTGCTATGTTCATGTTGTGCTATGCTGTATTTGTGCTTTGGTATGATTTTGCTGTGCTGTACCATGCTGTTTGTACTGTGCTATGCTGTAATATGTTTGTGCTATGCTATGTGTGTGCTACGCTGTGTCAGGTTATGTCATGTTGTGCTGTGCTGCGCTATGCTGTGCTATGTTATGTTGAACAACATCACTGCACTCAGTCTTCCCATGCAGTAGCCATCCCAAAGTACTTCTCCTCACTGTTCATATGAAGACTTACATCTGACACTTGCAACAGTATGGAAATTGAATATATGCATCAACAGACTGGTAAGGACCCACACTTACTTTTGGGGGCCCCAAACAGAACAGTGTCCATGGCCTTCAGAGATAACTTCTGCTTGTGTACTGGGTTTCTGATTCCCAATGACGCTAGTAGAGGCCCCGTAGAATTGACCAGCCTGCAATAAGAAAGTTGTAGATAACTATGCAGTGAATGTGTGCGAAAAATAGAACAAAACATTTTAAGTACTAGTCTGACCCATACGATAATGAGCTGAAGAATGAGTGTGAACTATGGTATTAAAAGCTAAGAGCTAAGTGTTCAAAAGGATGAAAGGTGTAGGTGTTTTTACAGAGTGATAAGTTTAACAAAGAGAATGTGAAGAAAAATTTTCTCTCTCTCTCTCTCCGTCCTTTTTGTGTGTGCGCGCATTCATGCTCTCTCAAGTGGGCACAGCAAGATAGAGAATTTACAAATGAATGTGTATGAACTTTAACATTTAACAAAAAAGCTTGCCACATAAAAACATTTTTGAGTAGGTGTTAAGAAAGTTAGTTGCATATCCTTTACAGGATGTCGCAATAAACCCCAGCAATTTTTTGACTATTCATGATTTCTTGGCAAGTTTACATTCAATAGTTTGCCACTGCTTTCTGAATGACCATCATTCATACCTTTGTTTGGGAAATCAATGCAAGACCGTCTGCTTCCAAATTGCCCACAGCTGTGTTTCAAGCATGATATGTGGGATTATGAATTGCATTTGTAACTCCTTACCACAGAGTAGGTGTATCTTAGAATACATATGTGTTCATAATGACCGGTCTCCCTAGCTTGGGAGTTAACGTCTTTCTCCGTAATCCCATATATTCTCGTGAGTAATGCAGCTGCGCGAGAATCGGCAGCAGTTCGCGCCATGCTAGTAACTTATGGGGGTATGTGAGCCGGTCGCTCAGAAAGCATTGGCAAACTACTGAGCGTAATCTTGCCTAGTACATCAACAGCAACTGAAAAATGCTGGTGTTGACTGCAACGTCCTATAAGGGATATGCAACATTTAAAAAAAATGACCGGATTATAATCATTTATGTAAGAGGATATTCATCGACCCCAAAATGTTGCTCGTAGCAGTATTGGCAAAAAAATAATCAAAATGCTGCATCTCCTTCTACGTATATCCAATGTAGGCCAATAGTTGCTTCGTTATTGTTGACAGCGGAGCACTATGGTATTTGTGCTTTTCAATGAAAGTATCTGACAAATGAGTATGCAATATCTGTTCTTTAGCAAGTGAAATTGATAAAAACTTGCACTGAAAATGTAAGATATGGATATATGTGTTTGGAAATGATGCCAGCATGACCTCATGTAACCTGGCTGTATCAACATGTCCATGGAAACATTCAGAATAATCAATAGACATAATTATCTCATGTTAAGTCTGTGCTATCCTGGTCTACTATCCCATGTCAAACAAGTCTATGTTTATCTTTCCACAAAACAAAACATCTTCCGAAGATAGAATAACAAGTCACCTATACAGCTATGATTTTATTTCAATGCATAACTGCTGGGTGTTGTTTCATACGGGAAAACAGTATTATACGTGAACATTGCTTAACTCTTTAGAGATGACAGGCTAATATTTTTGAAGTATTTATGGCCTGTAATAAACTAAAGAAACCAAACTGTTTTATTTTGCCATGGTTATAATTTTTTAAATATTCCCTTTGTAACCATCCATTCATTCAGTAGCATGTCCTTTGCAGAACCTCACTCACATAATAACCTTCCGGAAAACCTCTTGATCATAAGCAAGATGTCCCGCGTCTTATACGGATCTGGAGATCATCCGCCACATCCTGCACCCATCTTCTCTTTGGCCTTCCTCTTCCTCTCTTCCCAGGCATAAACCCCTCCATTATTGTTCTCTCCAAACTTTCATGACGTTTCAAGTAACTACAAAATATTTCAATTTTCTTTGTTTTGTTGTCTTTAATAGCCAACCTTCTTCAATATTCAGCTCTTTAAGTATGGATGCATTTGTTCTTTTCTTTATCCAAGATATTCTTAGAACTCGTCTATAATATTTATATTCAAAGGCATTTATGAGCTGTTCAGCTTGTTTAGTAAGTGTCCAGGTCTCACAGGCGTATGTTGCAATGGGAAAGATGCAAGCTCTTAAAAATCTAATTTTTGTAGCTCTGAGTACATATTCCACAATTTATTCAGTTGTTTAAGGCTTTGAAGAGCAATTGATAGTCGTCATTTAATTTATTTCATTGTGTCACCGTTGTTGGTAATCAATGACCCAAGATATTCAAAATTCTCCACCACCTCCAATTTTCCCCCATTAACATATATTCCTTTCTCCATAGTAGTTTTATCTGGATGCATTATCTTTGCTTTTGCTATGTTAGATATAAATTGTGTTTTTCACTATTCAATTGGGTTGAGGCTTTTAGGTTTTCTATACCATTCTGTGTTGTGGATAGCAACACTGAATCTCTGGTATGTCATGACCACCGATATTTAGGACATCATATTGCTCCCTGTTTATATCATCTCTACATTTCTCATTATATTTTCAGCGTACATGTTAAACAAATAGGGTGACAGCACACAGCCCTGACGGACTCCTTGCTTGATGTCAAACCAATCTGATGTCTCGCCATATATATTCTAACTGCTGCTTGTTGGTCTAGATAGAGCATTTTTATGAGTTGTACTACATGAGATGGAAAGCCCATATTCCTCATGATTTCCCAAAGTTTCTGATGTTGTACACAGTCAAATGCCTTTGAATAATCCACAAAACATGAGAATAGGTTTACATTAAATTCTCTGCACTTCTCTATTATTAAACGCATGTTGAGAATGTGATCTCTTGTTCCTCTTCCTTGTCTAAATCCAGCTTGAACCACGTTAATTTCTTCTTCCATTTTCTTACGAAGTCTTCCCATTATGATTTTAGTAGAATTTTACTTGCATGACTGATCAGGGCAACAGTTCTATAGTTGGTGCATAATTTCAGGTTGCCCTTTTTTGGTATTGGAATGAAGATAGTTCTCTTCCAATCTTTTGGCCATATACCATATTTCCATATCTTTTTACATAATGCGTGATAGATTTGTATGCTTTCTTCTCCTCCCGCTTTAATTAGTTCAGCTGGTATCTCATCACATCCAGGTGATTTACCATTCGTCAGGTTCTTTATTGCCCATGCAATTTCATCTAATGAGGGTTCAGGTTCTGTCTCTGCTGTCATTGGCTCATGTATCTCATTCATATCCTCACTGTCACTCATATTATACATTCCACTGCAGAACTCCTGCCATCTTTCTAGAATTTATCTAGATTCTGTTAAGGTATTTCCCATCTTGTCACAGATAACATTCAATTGAGGTTGAACATTTCTTGTCAATAACTTCATTTCTTTGAACATTTCGTAATCTCTTCCAGTCTTATGATATTGCTCTATTCTGGTACAGCAATCTTGTATATAATGATTTTTGTCCTTTGTGTTCTTTCTTATTTCTCGAGTTAAAAGATTTATACTTCATCCCGCTGTTATCGGATTCACCTCCTTTCTGTTTCAGTTCCCTTCATTGTTTTATTAATTCTAACGTGTCAGATGTAATCCATGGCTTAAGTTGCTTTTTCTTGGTCAGAATTAAATCTTAGGCTGCAGTTATCAAGATATCTCTAGCTTGTACTGCCAGTTCATCAGGTGTCATTTCCGCTTGTACAGACATCAAGACCCCAAAACGATTCCTAATTTCTACATTGTATGCATCAGGTATTTTTGTGGGATCAAAACGAAGTGGCCTTGGTCCTCGGGTAAGCTTTTTGAGTTTTAATTTCAGATCTGCTTCTAATAACTGATGATCTGTATCACAGTCTGCACTTCGTAGGGTTTCTACAGATGTTATGCTTGATCTCCATCTTCTTTGTATTAAAATATAATCTATCTGATTTTTGGTAATACTGTCCGGAGACTTCCATGTGAAGAGTCTTATTGGATGTTGCTTAAAAAGCGTGTTGGCTATCGTGAACTAATTTCCTGTGCAAAATTCAATTAATTTGTCACCTGCATCATTTCTATTTCCCAATCCAAATTTTCCTAAAACGTGTCTCTCATTTTCAGCTCTTCCTGCACCTACTTTTGCATTAAAATCTCCCATTATTATTGCTATATCATTATGACCAATCTTATTTAATGTGTCTTGCAGTGTGTTGTAAAAATCTTCAATTTCGTCCTCCTCTGCTGTTGAAGTAGGTGCATATATCTGTACAAGAGTTGTGTTTTTTGGACGGCCTTTAAGTCTAATAGTGAGGATTCTATCACTAACTGGATTATATCCCATTAAAGCTTTTGCAGTTGTCTTATCTAACTAAAATGCCACTCCACTCTGGCCTCCGACGTCTCTACCAGAATAAGTGAAAAGACTTCCATTTTCAGTTGTAAAATGTCCCTTGCCACTCCAGCGATGTTCACTAATTCCTAACATTTGAATGTTTAACTTCTAAATCTCATCACATACTACTTTAAGCTTTCCCTCATACAGACTTCTCACACTCCACGTTCCTATTCTCACTCTGTTTCTTAGTCTGACACAGGGGATTTCCTTGTTAACATAGTCAGGATTAACTCCATCATCACGATTACTAGTACTGGTCCCTGTGTCACACTCTTCCCTAGTGTTATCTGATCTGCCTGGCCTGAGGGTCTCGCCACCAGATCTCTTTCTTGTTATGTTTCCTTTCATGGTTGTTATGGTTTTTTGGCAAGTTGTGCAGAAGGTAGTTTGCCATTGTTTTCCTTCTGGGCAGTGACTGTACTGGTCGGTGGCCATAGCCATTGTCTCTACTGATGAGAGTGCAAGACCATAACCAATGTGATAGCGCCAAACCGGCGCATCTTGGTTTGGTCTTTTAAAGCAGTTTGACTCTGGCAACTGCCGGAACTCTAGCGAAACAAAGACAGCGGAAGCCAGTTTTTTGTTAGCCGTCAGCCAGCTCGTTTCGTGTTGATGAGAGATATTGGCTGTGTGCCCTGTTTCGGCTTGTTGATAGGAACAAAAGTTCTGTTCTGTTGAGATGTGGGAACAATCCCCTGAGTTGATCTGTGGTCAACTAATGTTGTTGCAAAACCGAAACCGTAAGTTTTAACTTATTAAGTTGAAAGTAAGTAATTAATATAACTCATATTTTAAAGCGAAGCGTGCCCCAGATTACAGGCTCAAGGGTGTTTGCATGGTGAAACAGGCATGGGTGAACAAAATTGTTAGTTGAGATGGCAGGGCAAAGAAGTATAACATAAACAGATAATATGAATAAGTGCTATTGAAATGGGCTGTTCTACAGAATGATTTAGTGTCCCTAAAGCGTTATGAAAATAAGATTTTAACAGGTTAATACACAGAGATGTAAGCAATCAGGCATGGTGAGGTGAAGTGGGATATGGTAAATTTAGATGTTACTTTCCAATAACTAAAATAAAATAGGCAGTGATTGATTTTGTGCTGTCCCTCGGTAAATATCCCAAGCTAGCAAAAATTTGGGGTATACAATGTATGGGGTCATAAATTATAGTTTAAAGTAAAGACTGAAATAATGCCACATGGTGCCATGTTGGCATAGTAGGGAATGTTTGTGAGATTACTGGGATTGGATCCTACTTGATAACAGAGAATAGTGAGGATCACATGTGTGTAATATGTATGCAGCAAGATATGTTTTCAGGGTTTCCCTGAACAATGTAGGCATGAGATTGAATGTGTGTGATTAATTGTTGAACACACCTAAGCAAGTGAGTAGGGAAAATAACCAAGATCATGTGTGTAATATGTGTAAAGCAGAAGAGTACTTACATGTTATAGGTGGCAATGATGTGTTAATGATTAAGGTATGTAGTTAGGACATGTGGGTAACAATAGAGGTGAAGGAAATAATGCATTATAGGGACTCCATGCAGACTGACAGCTACGGAGTGTAGGAAATTATATACCTTTAACACGCGGAGTCCGTATCAGCAATCATAATGTAATCATGATAACTGCGAATGAAGTGCGGCTTTACTGAGGGAGGACAGTCAGGTGTATCTGGAACTTTTAGTATTAGTAAAGGAGTTTATCAATTAGCATTGAAGTCTGGTATCAGAATGCAGTAATGTTTGCACCGGTGTATCAGAATGAGAGTGGAATCATATGGCTGAAGTTTTATGTGTAGTAAAACATGGTGCTTGTTGTACCATGAAAAGAATGTGATTTAGTGCTGCGGACCACCCTTCGCAAAGATATTAATATGTAATTGCCATGCGACATGAAGCGTAAGACAACATAATTTATAACTGGTGTGTCGTAGGAAGAATGGAGGGGACAGGAGATAACTGTACATCTGTTTTATAGTAACAAAGTATATTACACTGATTGTATTTGGCCTTAAACAACCCTTGTGGGTCATTAGTCTGTAATAATGGCATAATATATAGTACACTTGTTGTTGTATTAGTACTAATGTTCTGTATCCAGCCATGGACACTGTTGTGCTTTGATCCTTTCTCATATGAATGATGCACTCTTACCACTATTTGTGTACTTTCACTTGATACTATTGTGTGTTTATTTATGAGCTGTCTTAGTGGCCTCGGAGAGTTCCTCAATTGATTTTCTGTGTAAAACATGTTTATATTTAACTTTCTGTGAGTGTTGTGATTCTCCTATGTGCAAGTGTTGCATTTTCACATTCTACAGATATGGTAATTCCACCGGGTATATGTATCCATTGCTTTTCACAGTTAGACATGTTTTACTTGTTGGTTGTTAGTTTGTAATGCTAATAAAATACTGTAACTTGTACGATGTCATATTAATGCTGGTATTCTTCATGCAAACTTGGACATTGCAGTAGTAGTTTGTTCCATGTCATATAGCATCCTACATAATTTGCGGTAATTTAACTGCAGAAGATGGAGATGAAAATGCCTATACTGGTCTGCAGGTTTAGAGATATAAGTTCATGTATGTACCCTGCTTTTCATAGCTATGTATTTACAGCTGGACAAATGAGATCGATCTTCCACTGCTGGTGTGTGTAAGATCTGTGTGAGGTAGTTACATTGAACTGAAGACATTCTGTAAGTGAATGCTGGGCTGTATGGGGAGGTGAGCAGGCTGAGATTGTTGCATTAGGTGTTCTATCCTAGCAATATCAAGTGTAATCCCATGACAGCAGCGGCACAACTGGAGAAGACAATAAAGTGGGTGATCTGATGAAGCAAAATTGATTGTTGCATTTAACAATTAGATATGTAGTCACCTTGAAGAAGAATGAGGCAACAAAAGAATGATCATGCCAGACATCAAGGGTTACCTCAGAATAGCAATAGTACAAATGGAGGGAATACAAAATGGATAATTAGATGTGAGATATTTATGATCTGTGGGTTAATTCAAATGTTATATTGTATGTGCTCATTGCTTCATGTGTTTAATTTGATTTCTTTACAATGATAATCATAGACTGTGTTTTCCATTGTTACAGGAGTGGCTGACTAGTAAGTGTCAGCAGGCCTGGGTTCATGGTAGTGTAGTAATTTGTGTCACAACTTTTTTGTTTATGTCGCGTCTTAAGATTTATGTTGTGTAACTTATGTTTTTGTAGTGTCCTATTGTTGTCTGTGTCAAAGTCCTTGATTGTGTCACTCTATTCAGCTACTGTTTGGAGTACCTGTGTTGTGGTACTTGGTGTACCCTGTTGTCTTAAGTTCTGGTGACTGAATAGGGGCTACCCTTGGTTGATGTTTGATATATACAGTTGTCTGCTGTATCTGTAATTGAACATCCCTTATTGAATGTTTTATTCAATGTATTCGAACACAAATTGTCACCAAAATTTATCACAGTTGATAAGTAAAGAGCTATTTTTGTACTGTTCTTGATTTGTTTGTTTGGTCTCTTTTAGTTTTTACAACCACTACTTCTACCATAATCTAACACCTTAATCCACTGTCTGGACCTCAAATATGACAGTTAATGTCCAGAGTTGAAGACCCTGTACAAGACCTCGTATATTCTTACCTAATTACTATCATCTTTTTTTGTCAGTTGAGGGCGGTGTAAGGTTCCCTCTCTTTTTACTCCTTTTCTTCTTTGGCCATAACGAAGTCAGAATTACTCTCTACCTCTTAGTACCATAGCAAAGGAAACATCAGTCTTTCCTTTTGTCTTCTTTTCCCCTCGGCTACACCAACAACAATCTGTCGGCTGCTCTTACACTCCATCCACCACCTGCTTCCATGGCTTCACATAACCCTGATTGGGGGGCTAAAAAGGTACTCCACCTTGCCCAAGGGTGTTTCGTAGACTAACGGAGGAAAGGAGGCGTCTTGGTAGGATACCCCTACCCCACTAACCGTGTAACCATCCATAGCTAATATTAATATAGTTTCACACGCACGCATACACGCATGCACGCACACACACACACACTTGAAAATACATTTAAACTTTGTAACTAACTTAAACACAAAAAGGAACACATTCTGCATCAATTCTATTGTCACGTAATTCTTGCTGTCCCAGACAGCTGTTAAGGGTATGAATGCTTATCGGGATGGATTTTTAAAACTGACTTGGGCTACCAGGTCGATCCATTCAAAAATGGATACAAGGATGTCTTGGGGAGGAGCAGAGGTAGTGGGTGTGATGCCGACCACATCACCCAGGAAGCACGGACTGGTCTACACAAACATGGGTCTAGCACCATATGTCCAATGCTATATAGGGCATGTAAAAGGATCATGCACTTAGTTACTTTACAGACAGTTGGTTCTTTCAACCTCAGAAGGTTTTCATAGCAGATGCTCAACAGAGCAAATAACCCTATGACAAATCACTCAACTCTCAAAGAGGTTAAATTCACACTGGACATGTCCACTGGAAAGGCCAGATTTCTTTAGTATGCTGTGACGAAATGTAACAAGAACACATTAGACGATGATTAGGATCCACAGGGATGAGCCAATCTAATTGTCAAAGGCTGAAGAAGCAAAAGTAACCAGAAGAACTTAAGGATTCATAGTGACAACTAGGACAAAGTGGCTACAAAATAACATCTGACTGTGACCGCAGGCGTCAAATACAAAGAAAGTAGCCTGGTCAAATAATTTGTAACTGATCAGCATGTGAATTTGCTTGATAGAAAAAGAGTTAAAAGTTAAGTTTGTAATGAATGCATAAGTTTGTAATGAATGAGCTAATAGATTTTTTTAAATCCCTGCAAATAGCTTTTTAAAGGGTTCATAGATTTTCTTACCTGTAAGACTTTCAACAAAAGTTATAATTGATTTTCTCATATTCAAAACTCGCAATGAAAGGATTAATCGATTTTTTAATGTCTGAAAATGCTGATGAAATAGAAAACAAGCAACTGTAGAGGAATTATGGAAAATGTAATCTAATCATAAGAAAGACATACAGAAGTGAAAAAAAAAAACAAAGATCAAGGGAATAAACAAGAGTGAACCTAATAAATAATTAACACTACAACCTATGGCAGTGAGTGCTGCTTCCACTACCTATGGCAGTGAGTGATACGTCCACAACCTATGGCAGTGAGTGCTATGTCTGTAACCTATGGCAGTGAGTGCTTTGTCTACATCCTATGGCAGTGACTGATACATCAACAACCTATGGCAGTAAGTGATACGTCCACAACCTATGGCAGTGAGTGCTATATCTACATCCTATGGCAGTGAGTGATATGTCTGTAACCTATGGCAGTGAGTGCTATATCTACATTCTAAGGCAGTGAGTGCTATGTCTGTAACCTATGGCAGTGAGTGCTTTGTCTACATCCTATGGCAGTGACTGACACATCAACAACCTATGGCAGTAAGTGCTATGTCTGTAACCTATGGCAGTGAGTGCTATGTCTGTAACCTATGGCAGTGAGTGCTATGTCTACATCCTATGGCAGTGAGTGCTATGTCTGTACCTATGGCAGTGAGTGCTATATCTACATCCTATGGCAGTGAGTGCTATGTCTGTAACCTATGGCAGTGAGTGCTATATCTACATCCTATGGCAGTGAGTGCTATGTCTGTAACCTATGGCAGTGAGTGCTATGTCTGTAACCTATGGCAGTGAGTGCTATATCTACATCCCTATGGCAGTGAGTGCTATGTCTACACCCTATGGCAGTGAGTGCTATGTCTACATCCAATGGCAGTGAGTGCTATGTCTACATCCTATGGCAGTGTGTGCTATGTCTACATCCTATGGCAGTGAGTGCTATGTCTACATCCTATGGCAGTGAGTGCTATGTCTACACCTATGGCAGTGAGTGATATGTCTACACCCTATGGCAGTGAGTGCTATGTCTGTAACCTATGGCAGTGAGTGCTATATCTACATCCTATGGCAGTGAGTGCTATGTCTACATCCCTATGGCAGTGAGTGCTATGTCTGTAACCTATGGCAGTGAGTGCTATATCTACATCCTATGGCAGTGAGTGCTATATCTACATCCTATGGCAGTGAGTGCTATAGTCTACATCCTATGGCAGTGAGTGCTATGTCTGTAAACCTATGGCAGTGAGTGCTATGTCCTACACCCTATGGCAGTGAGTGCTATGTCTACATCCTATGGCAGTGAGTGCTATATCTACACCCTATGGCAGTGAGTGCTATGTCTACATCCTATGGCAGTGAGTGCTATGTCTACATCCTATGGCAGTGAGTGCTATGTCTACATCCTATGGCAGTGAGTGCTATGTCTACATCCTATGGCAGTGAGTGCTATGTCTACATCCTATGGCAGTGAGTGCTATGTCCACTACCTATGGCAGTGAGTGCTATGTCTACATCCTATGGCAGTGAGTGCTATGTCTACATCCTATGGCAGTGAGTGCTATGTCTACATCCTATGGCAGTGAGTGCTATGTCTACATCCTATGGCAGTGAGTGCTATAGTCTACATCCTATGGCAGTGAGTGCTATGTCTACAACCTATGGCAGTGAGTGCTATGTCTACATCCTATGGCAGTGAGTGCTATATCTACATCCTATGGCAGTGAGTGCTATGTCTACATCCTATGGCAGTGAGTGCTATGTCTACATCCTATGGCAGTGAGTGCTATGTCTACATCCAATGGCAGTGAGTGCTATGTCCCCTACCTATGGCGTGAGTGCTATGTCCCCTACCTATGGCAGTGAGTGCTATGTCCCCTACCTATGGCAGTGAGTGATGTCCACTACCTATGGCAGTGAGTGCTATGTCTACATCCTATGGCAGTGAGTGCTATATCTACATCCCTATGGC